>PJEM01006249.1:0-114763 GCA_004023845.1 Helogale parvula
TGTTGACATTGCTGCTATGAACATTGGGGTACATGTGCTCCTATGCATCAGCATTTCTGTATCTCTTGGGTAAATCCCTAGCAGTGCTATTGCTGGGTCATAAGGGAGTTCTATGGATAGTTTTTTGAGGAACCTCCACACTGTTTTCCAGAGTGGCTGCACCAGTTTACATTCCCACCAACAGTGTAGGAGGGTGCCCATCTCTCCACACCCTCGCCAGCATCTATAGACTCCTGATTTGTTCATTTTTGCCACTCTGACTGGCGTGAGGTGATATCTCAGTCTGGTTTTGATTTGTGTTTCCCTGATGATGAGTGATGTTGAGCATCGTTTCATGTGCCTGTACGACATCTGGATGTCCTCTTTGGAGAAGTGTCTGTTCATGTCTTCTGTCCATTTCGTCACTGGGTTATTTGTTTTGTGGGTGTTAAGTTTGGTGAGTTCCTTGTATATTTAGATACTAGCCCTTTATCTGATATGTCATTTGCAACTGTCTTTTCCCATTGTGTTGGTTGCCTATTAGTTTTCTTGATTATTTTCTTTGCAGTGCAGAAGCTTTTTATCTTGAAGTCCCAAGAGTTCAGTTTTGCTTTCATTTCCCTCGCCTTTGGAGATGTGTCGAGTAGGAAATTGGTGTGGTGGAGTCTAAGAGGTTTTTTCCTACTTTCTCCTAAAAGGTTTTGATGGATTCCTGTCTCACATTCAAGTCCTTCAGCCATTTTGAGTTAATTTTTGTGTATGGTGTAAGAAAGTGGTCTAATTTCATTCTTCTGCATGTTGCTGTCCAGTTCTTCTAGCACCACCTGCTAAAGAGGCTGTCTTTTTTCCATTGGATACTCTTTCCAGCTTTGTCAAAGATTAATTGGCCAGACATTTGTGGGTTAAGTTCTGGACTCTCTATTCTATTCCATTGGTCTATGTGTCTGTTTTTTTTGTCAATACCATACAGTCTTGATGATGACAGCTTTGTAGTAGAGGCTAAAGTCCGGGATTGTGATGCCTCCTGTTTTGGTATTCTACTTCAATATTACTTTGGCTATTTGGGGTTTTTGTGGTTCCATACAAATTTTAGGGTAGTTTGTTCTAGCTTTGAGAAGAATGCTGGTGCAATTTTTGGGGTTGCATTGAATGTGTAGATTGCTTTAGGTAATAATGACATTTTCACAATGTTTATTCTTTCGATCCATGAACACGGAATGTCCATTTCTTGGTGTCTTCTTCAATTTCTTTCGTAAGGTTTCTATAATTTTCATCATATCACTCTTTTACATCCTTGGTTAGGTTTACTCCTATGTATTTTATGGTTTTTCGTGCAATCGTGAATGGGATCGGCTTCTTGATTTCTCTTTCGGCTGCTTCATTCTTGGTGTATAGGAATGCAACTGATTTCTGTACATTGATTTTGTAAACTGCAACTTTACTGAATTTATTCATCAGTTTTAGAAGGCTTCTGGTGGAGTCTGCGGGGTTTTCCATGTAGAGTATCATGTCATCTGCGAAAAGGGAAAGTTTGACTTCTTCTTTGCCAATTCTGATGCCTTTGATTTCCTTTTGTTGTCTGATTGCTGATGCTAGGACTTCCAGCACTATGTTAAACAACAGTGGTGAGAGTGGACACCCTTGTCGTGTTCCTGATCTCAGGGGGAAAGCTCTCAGTTTTTCCCAATTGAGAACAATATTAGCTGTGGGCTTTTCATAAATTGCTTTTGTAATATTTAAGTAGGTTCCATCTATTCTGACTTTCTCAAGGGTTTTTATTAAGGAAGGGTGCTGTATTTTGTCAAATGCTTTTTCTGCATCTATCGACAGGATCATAAGGTTTTTATCCTTTCTTTTGTTAACATGATGTATCATACTGATGGATTTGCGAATATTGAACCAGCCCTGTAACCCAGGAATGACTCCCACTTGATCATGATGGATAATTTTTTTAATATGCTGTTGAATTCGGTTTGCTAGTATCTTGTGGAATATTTTTGCATCTGTATTCATTAAGGATATTGGCCTGTAGCTCTCTCTCTCTCTCTCTCTCTCTCTCTCTCTCTTTTTTTTTTTTTTTTTTTTGTTAGGTCTCTGTCTGGTTTGGGAATCAACGTGATGCTGGCTTCATAGAACGAGTTTGGAAGTTTTCCTTCTATTTCTATTTATTGGAATAGCTTGAAGAGGATGGGTGTTAATTCTTCTTTAAATGCCTGGTAGAATTCCACTGAAATTCTATTTTTTGATAACTGATTCTATTTCTTCACTATTTATGGGTCTGTTCAGATTTTCTATCTCTTCCCATTTGAAATTTGGTAGTGCATGTGTGCTTAGGAATTTGTCCATTTCTACTAGATTGTCCAGTTTGTTGGCATATAATTTCCATAGTAATCTCTGATGATTGCTTGTATTTCTGAGGAATCATTTGTAATCGATACATTTTTATTCATGATTTTGTCTATTTGGGTGTTCTCTCTTTTCTTTCTGAGTAGCCTGGCTAGAGGTTTCTAAATTTTGTTTATTTTTTCAAAAAACCAACTCTTGGTTTCATTGATCTGCTCAATTGTTTTTGTGGATTCTATATTGTTTATTTCTGCCTTGATCTTTATTATTTCTCTTCTGCTGGGTTTGGGGTGTTCCTGCTGCTCCTCTTCTAGTTTCCTTAGGTGTGCTGTTAGATTTTGAGTTTGCACATTTTCTAGTTTGTTGAAATAGGCCTGGATTGCAATATACTTTCCTCTTAGGACTGCCTTTGTTGCATCCTAGACAGTTTAGATTGTTGTATTTTCATTTTCATTTGTTTCTATATATTTTTTTAAATTTCTTCTCTAATTGCCTGACCAGCCCAATCATTGTTTATTAGGGTGGTTTTTAACCTCCACATTTTTGGAGGTTTTCCAGACTTTTTCCTGTGGTTGATTTCAAGTTTCATAGCATTGTGATCTGAAAGCGTGCATGGTATGGCCTCAATTTGTTTGTATTTATTGAGTGCTGATTTATGACCCAGTATGTGATCTATCTTGGAAAATATGACATGTGCACTCGAGAAGAAAGTGTATTCCATAGCTCAAGATGCAGAGTTCTAACTATATCTATTAATTACATCTGTTCAAAAGGGCTGTTCTGGTCCATTGTTTATTTAGTGATTTTCTGTCTGGTTGACCTATCCATTGCTGTAAGTGGAGTATTAAAATCCTCTGTTTTTGTTTGTGATTAGTTGTTTTGTCTATTTGGGTGCTCCTGAAATTGGTGCATAGATATTTATACTTCTTAAGTTTTCTTGACAAAGAAACCTTGTATTTATTTATGATGTCCTTCTTCATCTTTTGGTATTGTCTTTACTTAATATTCAATTTGTCCAACATAATATGGCTACTCTGGCTTTCATTTGACTACAGTCGCATGATATTTCTCCATCTCCTTACTTTCAATCTAAAGGTGTCTTCAGGTCTCAATGAGTCTCTTGTAGACAGGAAATAGATGGCTTTTGACTTTTTATCCATTCTGCTACCCTGTGTCATTTGATTGGAACATTCAGTTCATTTACATTCAGTGTTATTATTGAAAAATGTGGTTTAGACTCATTGTGTTCCCTGTGGAGTTCTTGTTTCTAGTGATATCTCTGTTACCTTATACTCCCTCCTATATTTCCCCCATAGAGTCCCTCTTAGGATTTCTTGTAGGGCTGGTTTGGTGGTGATGAATTCTTTCAATTTTTATATATTTGGGAAAACCTTTATCTCTCCTTCTATTTTGGATGACAGGCTTACTGGTTAAAGGATTCTTGGTTACATATTTTTCCTATTCATCACATTGAAGATTTCCTGCCATTCATTTCTTGCCTGCCAAGTTTCAGTAGATAGGTAAGTAACCACTCTGATAGGTTTCCCTTTGTATGTAAGTGCCCTTTTAACCCTAGTTGCTTTCAGAATTCTCTCTATCATTGTATTTTGCCAGTTTCACTGTGATGTTTCATGCTGAAGGTCAATTCAAGTTATGTCTTAGGGGAGTTCTATGTACTTCTTGAATTTCCATATCTTTTTCCTTCCCCAAATTTGGGAAGTTCTTGGCTATAATTTGATCAAGCACCCCTTCAGGACCTTTATCTCTTTCTTCCTCTTCAGGAACTCCAATGATACAGATATTTTTCTGTTTGACTGTATCACTCAGGTCTTGAATTCTCCTTTCCTGCTTCTGTATCATTTTCTTTCTTTTTTTCTTGGCTTCCTCTTTTGCTATTACTGTGTATTCTAATTCTCCCACTCTCCTCTCTGCCTCTTCAGTCCATGCAGTGGCCACTTCCATTTTATTATGCACCTCATTTATAGGCTTTTTAAACTCATCACAGCTATTTTGAAAGTCCCTAGTCCGTGTATCCATAGCTTCTTTGATGGTTTTTTCAAACCCAGCGATTAATTTTCTGACAATTGTTCTAAATTTTTGTTCACTTATGTAGTTTATGTCTGTTTTGAGTAGTTCTGTTGCTGTGATTTCTTCCTGGAATTTCTTTAGAGGAGAGTTCTTTTGTTTCGTCCTTTTGGCTAACTTTCTGTCTCTTGTCAGTTTTATAAGCTCATTCTGCACTGTGAACCTGTTAATATTGCTCTATTAAGGGAGGCTCATTGACTGTCCAGGGCCTGTTGTTTCAGGAAGTGTTCTTTTTAATGGTGTCTCTCAGTTTCTCTTCTTGTGCCTTTGATTATTTTATTTCCCTGCTCAGTGGTATTTGGGACTCTCCTCCAGGTGTACTTTGGCTTGTTTCTTGAGGTAGTACTGAAAAGAACAACAGACAGACACACAGGGAACAAAAGCACGCCAACGTACAGACAAATCAAATAAATAAGCAAACCAAAAGGGGAAAAAATAAGAAAAGAAAAGAAAAAGGAAAAAAGGGGGGGGACAGAAATGACAAAGGACAGTCTGAGAGAGTGAAACCTGCAGAGGAGAGAGATAAGAATGAAATAAGGAAAAATGTATCTAGATGGCTGTAATTGATCTAATCATGGTAGTGTATAAATGTTGGTCTTACCCAGACTCCGGGGGGGGGGGGGGGGAAGGAGAAATGGAGGAAAAAAGAAAAGAGAAAAAAGATAAGAAGGAAAAAAGACTTTTTTTAAAAAAAATGTTTAAAAAAACAGCTCTCCAGCGCTGGACATGGTTTGGTGTAGGTAGGTCAGGTCTTAAGGGCTGCTTTCCGAGGCCCCATCTTCGATGTTGCAGGGAGAAGAATGGCGGTGCCCCAAGCCCTTCTCAGACCATGTGTTGCAAGCCACTTTTTTTTTTTTTTAAGTCTGATCTCCCTGTGCCATAGCCTGGCCAAATTGATTTTTGTATTCCTAAGTTCCACCATTTTTCCAAATCCTAGCCCATGCACTTTAATGCTGTTGCCCCAGATGAAATGAAATAAAATGTCTTCCTGCAGGCTGGCGGCTTTCTAGCTGGGATTGAGTAAGGGGACTGGGGATCCAGTTTTTCCCTGGCTCCACCCAGAGTTGCCAAGCCACCGAGTCCCAGGGAGTACAGGCCCACTGAGGGGGACAAATATCTCTTCCCACGCCCAGCAGCTATATATGGAATGGTGTGTCTCTCAGTCCCAGGCTGAAATCTCTCCCTCTCCAGTGTCCACTCTATGGATGTTTTCAGTCTCTCTCTTCCCCTGGCTCTCCACTGCTCTACACGGCCCTTTCACATGCAGCTCCAAATAGCCATGCCGGGCACCACTTGGCACAGCTGATATGCATTTGGCCTTCCACAATCAGGTGCTGTGTCTGCACACATGGCCCTTTGCACCTTTGGGTCATCTTTTTGAGCACTTTCTCTCCTGGCTCCACTTTGGGCCAGAGCTCACTTCCCTCAGATTCTCTTGTCCCAGTTTGCACTCACTCAGGCATCCATAAGGCTGTCTTCTATAAGGACTCTGTGGGCGCACCTTCCATTCTTAAAGGTCAGAATATAGTGGCTTTGGTCCTTCTCATTTTGATAGTTGCAGGTGGGTGGAGACCACAGAGTTTCCTAGTTCTCCGCCATCTTGCTGCTCCCCCCAATCTGCTACAGTTCTAACAAGCAAAAGGCTTTATATCCAATAGTTAAAAGAATAATAATTTCCTCTCCATTTTGGTTATTTATTTCTGGTAGGAAAATGTGTGCCATAGGCAAGGGAAGAGGTGATTTTATTCATTGTTTGGGAAGGAAGTGATTTTAACCTTTTCAGTTTCCTCAAAGGGCAAATATGTCAGCCAGGTTTAATTATCTGCTATGTCCATAGCACGTGTCTACAGTCTGTGGTGAGAGCTGTAGGTCACTGCACGATGTATAGAACAAAGTGTACTAATGACAAGGAAACGGGAAAGAGTCTTCTTGCAACTGATATTTTAGTGTAAAAACATGAGCACAACTGGGATAGGTAAAGGAGAACAATGTTAGAATGGCAGTGTCTAGAGACATAGTCAGAATAATGTAATGGAGCCAGAATAAAATAGACATATTCATTGAAAGTGATTCAAGACCCACAACTGGCCCACTTAACATGCTATTTGAACAAAGAAAATATCAATTTTTGCCACTCATCAACTATCTAATAAGCAGAGTTAGTCTCAAAATCAATTATTTTTCTGTTTGCTATATGATCAAAGTGTGGTTTGACAAATTATTTCCTGCAGTTGACAATAGGGACAAGATAAGCCGGTTTTATGACAACCACTCTGGTTTGGATAAATAAATTAATTCTTAGTAGTATTTTAGATGCTTCTTTCAATTTTTCTTCCCTTTTTCAAACATAGATTAAGTTGTAGAACGAAGAAGACTAAGATTCAACTGAAATTAATGAAGATATAACTAATATAGTTTCTAAGCAGAAGCATTTAGATACTCAAATGTGCTTGAGGAATGACACTGTATTCAAGGGTCTATTTTTTTCAATATCTTATAAAAGTTTTCAGAAAAAAAATTGAAACTGATTTCTAAAGACAGTAAAGTGAGTAATATTTACCCAACAAAGGGAAAACAGTTTTCTGAGCATTCTCAAACCCATATTCCAAATAATTATAGTGTACTTCTGTGTTCATGGTTGTAGTTACTACACTGCTAGGTATCTCCAGGAAACCAAAAGTCGTAGTGTCTAAACTCCAGAATTGCATCATCATTGCATATTTTTTAATGTTTACTTTATATTGGAGAAAAAGAGAGAGACAGAGCTTGAGAAGAGGAGAAGCATAAAGAGGAGAAGACACAGAATCTGAAACTGATTCCAGGCTCTGAACTGCCAGCACAGAGCCTGACGAGGGGCTTGAACTCACAAACCATGAGATTGTGACCTGAGCTGAAGTTGGACACCCGTGAATTACATCATCTTTAAAGATGAAAGATTCTCATGAAAGATTATTGTTTGAAGACATCTCTTTATGATTCAGAAAGTATAAATCAACAATCAAAGTATTAAAGATAATGCAATTTTTCAACAAAGCTGTTTTGGAAATGAACAGATTATCATATGCTTTATCTTTCAGCAAATCAGGTATATTACAAAAAATAAACTTTTCCCATAGAACGTCTCTACAACTTTTATGTGAACAATAGGTATGTATATATATATATATATATACACATATATATATATATATATATATATATATATATATATGTCTTAGTAAATGCATTCATTAACTTGGAGGCATGGGGTTGATGTCACACCAGTTAATCTGTCAGTAAATTTTTCATATGTTAGCAAATCTTTAACATTAATCATATTCTATGGGTGAATAAAAATTTTTACCAATTTGGACAATTTTAGAAGGATTATTAACTCATTTAAATAATAAAAAACTAGAAGTGCCTGGATGGCTCAGTCGGTTAAGTGTTGGACTCTTGATCTCAGCTCAGGTCATGATTTCATGGTTCATGGGACTTCATGGTTCAGTTGGGCTCTGCACTGACAGTGTGGAGTCTGCTTGGGATTCTGTCTCTGTCCATCTTTCTCTTTCTGCTCCTCCATGAGCACTCTTTCTCCCAACAATAAATAAACATTTAAAAAATTAAATAATAAAATACTAGGATCTGAAGAAAAGTGTTGGGGAGAGACTGCAGAGGGGTGCCTACCGTAACTTCTAGTTAAACTTCTGGTTTATATATGTCTCCATCACTAGGTCATTGTCCTGCCCATTCTCATGACCAGAATTCATGACACTGTAAAAGTTATGTTCCAGTTTTAGTTACTTCCAATTACAAACTCTTCTCCACTGAGGCAAGATCTGCATCATGCAGTTTCCAGCTACAGGTCCTCATGGTGAACCTCTTGGTTCAGAAGGCCCTGAAACCTCAACCTTCATTGCTCAAGGTTTGACAACTGTTACATCCTTTATGCTTCTCTAACCCTGAAAACATAGTTTTTGTCCAAAGTTGTCTGTTTTGCCTGTTATTTATTCAAAACACAAAGACAAATGGCGAGTGATGATAAAAATCAGGTAAAAGGTAACAACGGCAAAACAAAGATTTAAAAACGCATCCAGAGAATGCGGCCACTGTGTTCATGGAGAGAGTCGCCAGGGGTCTGGGATGGCTGGGATGTTGCTTCATTGGTCTGGGCTGCTATCTGGGCTGTGAACAGGAGGAAGCCTCAGCCCACCCGGCCGCTGGCCGCTGACACCTTCAGCAGCAAACAAGATGAACTTTTTAAAGATAAGGCTGAATACATAGGTCTGAAAGTTGGTGTCCGAAGCAGAGGTTCTAAGAGCCTTTGTGACACTCTAGAATATGCAGAGACAGAGGAGATTCTGAGGAAGATGCTGTTAAAGATGCAGCACCAGCCTATACATTGGTAGATATTAATCAACTGAGGGCAGTTTAAGAAAAACGTCAAAATCTTGGGTGTTCCACTGGCCCACATGAAATTCTTCATGAAGACCCTGGGCAGGAACATCTTATCAAGTTGCTGAGAGGGATGGGGGCCCCTCTTCTCTGGTTTCCATCTTTGGAATCTGGCTCCTTCTCTTTGGGATGCCATCCTATAGTCAACTGCTGCTTCTCCAGCAAGCAAACCAGAAACATGCATGGTCTCCCCTGGACCTTATACCAGGAATTAGAAAAGAAAATCCCAGCACAGTGCTCCTCAATAGGGATACCAATCTGACTAAAGACGTTACAGCCGCAGAGTCTCCCAGATGTTCGCTGCCAAAATTTTACGCACGTGTTGAGAATTTTAATAAGGAGAGCAAGAAACAAAATCTTCTAAAAACTGATAGTATTTCACCTAGTGAAGCACAGAAAATGCATGTCACTCACCAGTGGAACTGATGTGAGGGAAGAATATCACCAGCCTGTTTTCATGTGCAAGGTGGTCAGAAAAGAGGAAAACCAGAATCTCTGACAGAACTGTTACCCCATAGCTCATTGACAAGTTCACTCTCTCAGGGGAGACACTCTCCAGATCTTTCATTGTGGGGTTCCTCCTCCTGCACACACTTTTCCTTATGAGATTATCATCGATTGCTTCAACTTTTGTCACAGGTCCCCATATAGGAAAAGGTTCAGGGCACCAACTTATCATGTGGGCTGGGCATTTCCAGGATTATGCCAGAAAACTACATTTGAAGACAGAATTGCTAAGTACGTCCTAGTTGATCCAGAGAAATAATTCATGGATCTGAGGGATCTGGGGTGGAGATATTATAAGAGGATTATGAAGCAGAAGCACAGAACTTTGGATTCACTCACAGACATTAAATACAACAGTGAGAAGAGATTTGTGGAAAGCCAAGAGATCCTTGATATGATTTCCCTGGCTCCAGTTAATGGATTTTAGCCCTTTATCCTCAAATTCATTATCCAAAAAATGCAACTTTTTCTTAACTAAAGTATGAAGTTTATTAAAATATCTTGGATGTAGATTTTGCTTTTGAGGGCACTAAATTTATATGTGAAAAGTAAAGAAGCAAAGTAACCATGGAACATAGGAATTGAGTCTATATCATATGCATGTAAAGTCATGTTAGTATGGAGAAAAAGATTCAAAGTGATCTGCTTGTATTAGACCAGGTCTGGATGTGTGAAACCCAACTGGACCAAAGCTGAGGCAAATATAGATCATGTGAAAGTAGGAGTACATATAAATGAGAACTAACAAGCAAGAATAGCTCTTTTAAAAAATTTAGGCATAGGAAGCAAGGAATAAGTATATTATCATAAAAATGGTTGTTAAATTCAACAACTAGAAGAATTTGTCCCTGAGGATATAGAGACCAATCTGAGAACTTAAAAATAATATGTTAACTGCTCAAAAGCATGTGGGGGGAAGTAGCATTTATGAAACAAGGAAAGGAAGATTTGGAAAAGAACAAATGGGAAATCTTGAAAGTGAAAAGTATAATTAGTGAAAATAAAATAATAATCATAGTAACATCAACAAATTATCTCAACTGTATACTGGAAGTATCTTAGGAGAGGATCAATGAGTTGAAAGGTAGCACTGAGGGAGAAGATTATAGCACATTAAGACAAAGGAGGAAATTTGTCTTATGAACTTATGGACAGTAGACAGTTATAGACAGTAGAATGAGAAGTCAGAAATACATAAGTTGAAGAAACTAGAAAGAATTAAAAGAGATGACACTTGAGAGTTAGATGGCTGATAATTTTCCAGAAATGAAATGAATGAATAATTGAGTTGAAAACCTCATTGAATGATCAGAAAGAAAATTAAAATAACTCTCAATCTAGAAACACTGTAGCCTAATTGAACAACAGGAGGCAAGAAAGGAAAATACAGCCAAAAAAGAGAGAAGGTGGACTGCATACAAGGAAAGGACAAATCGACAGTGGAGCTTCTGTTAACAAAAGATGTCAGAAGGTTGACGGCGCCATATTCTCAAAATGCTGAAGGAAAACCTCTGGCCACATGAATTCACTGGCCAGCCAGACTCATGTTAAAGACCAGGGTTAAAACAAATACATTTTAAAACATGTAAGAGCCAAAAGAGTTTACCAACCACAACTCCTTACTGAAAAAAACACTGACAAAGTAGGTACTTCAGCAAGAACCCTGAGGAGTGAGAGAAATACTGGATTGTGTTTGGTTACAGGTCAGAGAACACCTGGACATCAATACCTTATGAACACTTCATTCTGCTCCTTGTGTCCAACAGGATGTGCACAGGTCTTGGGGAAGCCTACCCTTGGGAGTTCTTTGTGGTATCTCCGGTGCCTCACACTCTTCTCCCATAATACATACTCATGGGTATTTATAGTGTGAATCAATAAATGAATAAACTAACCCCAGATAAAGAAATTTAAAAAGTATCAATGATGGACATTTAACAGAGGCAGATGTAAATTCCAAAATTTAGGATAAAAATTAATTTCACAGTCATACTACCAGAAAGATACACTTAATAAAATCTGCATTAAAGTTTGATATGCATTAACAACAGGATGTAAGTATTAACCAAGTTAATTCCCTTTGAAAATAAGATGGACGATAAACTAACATGGTCGCCAAAGTCAAAATCATGCTAACTGAAGGAGGTGGAATTATAAGTCATTGTCTGATTGTAAATTCTTAACCCTACACGTGTAAGGGTAACCCTTCAGCTTAAGATAAGGAGACCCAGAGCCTGCCCACAGGTCTTATTCCCCTCTACAATCCTCACTTTTCTCAGCTATAAATCTGATGTTTAATTAAAAATTAATACTATCATCATGTGCAAGTGCTTTGAAAATCATATGAAATACAATATAAAAGTATGCTGCTGTTATCTTCTTACCTGAGTTCACAACTTTCCAGGCAAACAAGAGTCTTATGGAAGACTTGGGTTAGCATGATCACAATGGGATCAGCATGATTACAAGGGCGTTGTTTCTGTCACATGACCAATAGTCCCATAGTTTAGGAGGCTATTGTGTTTTCTGTGTATTCGACTTTCATTAACATTTAGGAAAAGCTTGATCGATATACCCAACTCCTCCTCTTAGAATCAGGGTCTCTGGAAAATCCAGGAAAAATGGCTAAAACTTCCTCACAAAGGTGTTTCCTTGAGTCTTAGAATCCTTGAAAAATGCTCTTCAGGCCCCCTTCACTCCTCATACAAGCCAATAAAACATCACTGTTTCCTTGAGCATTATAGACTTAGCTGATCTGCACCTCAGCAGATAATTGAAGAGGAAAATCCTTGAAGTCTGTAAATAACGTTTCTATCTTGAGTGTTGTGTCAGCCCTGTGGTTTCAGGCTTTTGTTGTTGTTGTTGATTTTACATTTATAATTTTAATGGGACCTCAGAACAATTTAATTTTGTTTTATTTTGTATACGTGTGTGTGAATGTGCAGTTTAATTTGTAATTATATTACAAATGCTGATGTAATCAATGTACAGATCATGAAATTGAATATTGGAGGCCTCTGAAAACATCGACAATCTTTTCTATGTGAAGCATGTGCTTTGGAGTAAGAGTAGAGCGATTGTATTTCTCCTTGACAAGATTCTCAGTGACCATATCTTTAGACTTACCCCTGATTTATTCAGAACAATTATCCAGACAAAAGTTGGTTATTTGGGATTTTTTTCTATCTCTAAGATCAATTGTGCATGAAGCCAGAAGACTGAAACAATTCAAATCTTGTTGGTTCCCTTAGTACTTAATAAACTGCGAGTTTACAATGATGTCAGGCCCCAAAGAGTTTAAAAACTCCAGTGTATAGTGGCTTAAAAATCTCCCACTAAATCAATTTAAAATTCAAAGTAATTTAAAGTAATCTTTCCCCACACTTAGAGGAGTAGTTTTCTGAAGTTCTGTTCCCTAACAATGATTCTGCCGTACAAGCTTTAGGTATGATGGCAGAAAAAAAATTTTTTTGAGTGTATATTTCCCAAATAAAAATATTAAAAAGTTATGTGTAATTCATTATAGCTTTGTTTCTAATAATAACCCCATAGCAAACAAATAAATCACCTTGTAAGTAGGGAAAATATACAACATTGTTGGAATACTTAAGTCATTACTATACCCAAACACGGTGGCATACAATGTAGCCATAAAACAGTTCCAAATTAGTTAAAGTAGCCCTGTCCAACTGAACTTTCAGTGATGAAGGAATGTTCTAGGTCTGCACAGACCTGTATGGTAGTCAAAGTCACATATTCCTCCCTGAACCTTTGTAGCACAACTAGTGTGACTAATGAACTAAATATTTAACTGGGTGTAATTCTAATTAACTTTGAATGTAAAGATTTATATTTATTTTTCAAACCTTATATAAAAACCATGTATTGAGGTAAGACTTAAAAAATACTTACAAAAGTAAATAAAAAGTTGATCAAACATTGGCATTGATTTAGGAAAATGAAAGTTCATCTGTGCACCTGCAGTAAAACAGATTGGATAGATTAGCAAACACACATGCACACCCGTGCATGTTTGGGATCTGTTCTCTTTCAATCATACCACTTGTTTTTATTTAAAGTATTGAGAAAGCAAATGGAAACCATCTTGCTTTTTAGTATTCCAGAAATGGAAAATTGTCATTTGAAAAACATTTAAATTACAGTGATTTATAAAGTGTATTGTTCCTGTTTATAACAAGAGTATATTCATGCTGTTTTATTTGTTTCAAATATAACAAAATTAACTCAGATTAGTATTTGTGTATACCTCATTTAACTCATTAGTTGTAATCTGATAAGACTTTAAATCAATCATGTCTCCCAGTGATAACGACCATGTATGTAGTGCTCTCTTCAGAAGTGTTTGGATGATGTTATGAGATCTTCTAGCAGATCAGTGATGACAAGAAATGAAGACTTATTTGCAGAAAAACGAATACCATTCCAGTCCCCCCGATGATGAATTGGTTTATTCTATTATGTTATATTTCCAATTGTTTCTAATTCTCAGTCACTGGAGAAAGATTATTTCTTTAGAAGATAACCATCTCATAGCACTGACAGTGAACCAATACAATGAAACATAATAAAGCAAAAATGCAGTAACAAATCAGAATGGGACTTTGTCCTATATTAAAATCTTCCTGGTGATCAAATAACTTCACAGACTTGCTGTGTTTGATGGTCTATAAATAATTGATAACCTGTGCTGGGATTTGAAAACATGTTTTCCCCTTTGTATGAGACCCCCCTTTGATTGCAACATTTTGTGTCTTTGATGCTGCTTTGGGTATGGGCTTCAGTAATATTTAGTATTTGTAGACTTATGAATAGATTTATTGGTAAGCATCTGGTTTATAAAGAGTTGTCGTGAGTTATTTTTGACATTGTTTATTGAGAGTTAAAGTTTTAGGCCCAAATCATTATTATGTTTTCCTAAACAACAAATCTATGACAAGTCTATTTCAAGGAGTTGAATATAAATGAATCCATGTCATTTCCATCTCCTTGCCTACTTTCAGGGCCACAGATATGATATGTAATTGTCCACAGGGAGAGCAAATATCCGCGGAATTTCTCAGCCCTTCTAGTCTTAAAAAATATGCACAAAACTCTACTCCCAGCAACTTTATGTGCCATATCAGGCTCAATAATGTTCACTGGCCAAAAGTATCTTACTTTATAAAATGGAAACAAAGGACAGCCATTGTGGGTTATGTGAGAAAAGACAGTTACAAGTCTCAGTGGGCACATTTCTCTCTCTCTGTGGGTTTTGTTTTCCTCAGGCCCCAAAGCCAAATCCAACTGACTATCTTCAGTTCCATCAAGGAAAAGTGGCAAAGAAACATGCTAAAGGTCCAAAATAGAATTTTGAGGAGTATGGCAATAGTTTTGAGGGAAACAAATGCATTTTAAAGTCTGAGCACAGAAGGCTAAAGTTCTATCTTAATAGTTTGGAAAAGAAGAATATCTGATCTGACCTATTTGACCTTCCTCCCTCTCAGGAACAGACATTTGGAATTAAATAAAAATTATATAAGCCTGAGGAGAGTGAAGACATACAAAAGATATACGAAGGAAGCCAAGTGATGAACTAAAACCTTGAGGTATCTCTCTGTGAAGAAAATCTTCAACCTGCCCTCTCAGAGGATGTGTGGTGAGGGACATACCACAATCTCCAGACAAACGAGAGGCTGACAAGTGAGAACTCTGCCCGGCTTCCCCAGTGCGGTGTGGGCATCCACAGGGAGGTAAATGGAAGTGAATGGAATCGAGACTAACCAAGCGGCCAGCAAGTTTCTCCTGTTTCTAGAAGAGCATGAGGGGAGAGCCGAAGTTTCCTCTGCCCCCAGATGTTTACTGATATTGGAGGGAATACACTGTAGGTTTGTAACACAAAGATAGCAGTGTGGATGGTGGCCATGGTGAGGTCCAGCCTGGAGGATGTCCGACCGGCTGCAGACGACCCCTGACAGAGGGCGCCAGATGCTCAGACAACATAGCTAACATTTTGACAAGACAGATGTCACACAAGCAACAGTTGTGGGGGTGGGGGGAAGAAGACCCTTCAGAAAATACATTTAAACCTAACCTGAACACTTTTCTACCTGGAATCTACCTAGGTAGCCCTATCAGACATAATAGCCATGAAATATTAAGCTCAATACAGAAAACTTTGAAGTTACACATTTATTTTTTTGCAAACGTGAATACAAAGCTTGAATATTTCCTAAAGACATCATGTGTTAGCTTTATTCTTACTAGAGGAAAATGTAGAAATGATTGAATTCGAGCTTAATATTTGGCCAGTCAGGAGACATGGAGAAGTGTGATGAGGAACTTTGACCTGCTTCCAGACACGCTGCCTCATCTCACCACCTTGCCTCACCATTTTTAGATGTATTCTGTGTGTGACAGGTGAGCAACAATGACATGCATTTTTCCCTTCCATGGATATTCAGAAATAGCTATGTGTTAGTAACTTTTGCCTCTGGGTTTACTGGAGGAGAATAAAGGCCATGTTTATGATTATCATAATTCAAAGCCAATCATTCCTTTAGAAATCACCTTTGAAGATTTTATTGCCAACTTGTTTATTATGTATTAAAATTAGGTAGGAAAATCACTGCCTTCAACTCAAATTTATGTGGAGCTCATTTGGTTTTTAAGTTTATCTTGTGTAGTATGACATTTTTATAAGAGAAATATACTGCAATTAGAAAGAAATGGTACCCTACATATTTTTCTTTTTTCTTTTTAAATATAAATGCTTTATAGAGCATCTACTTCAAAGCTTGGCTTTTAAATGATTGCTACAGGCAAGAGGGAATAAAAGCCATTTGTTTGTTCTTCGCCACTTTTGTTACAGTTTTGTCTCCTTTATTATAAAAGCATAGCCATGGAAATATGCAAAATATCTTTTGAGTTTTATTCTTTGTATTGCATTTGAACTTGATGTCATCTTAATTTTGACAATGTTACTGAAGTTTTCCTTTTATGAAATTTTATTTACTTTTAGGCTGAGAGGCTACCATAAACCATTCTTTGCTAAATGTTCACTGTGTATTGAAGGAAAAAATGTGAAATTGGATAAGAAAATACCATGAAACAACTGCATACAGTTTATAATAGGCATATTTTAAATATCAGGACCCTCATTGGTTGAAAGTACAAAGATGGAAAAATATATACAATACAAAAGACAAAACAAAGCAAAGCTGATATGAAGAGAGTCATTGTTCCAGAGGCCACCTCTGTCATGCTCAGGCCATGACGGCTACAGGCCACAAAATAAAAATCAAACTGTCATCATAAATAGAAAGAAATGATATCAGGATTTCTGGTAGTGTTTATAGATACCATTTTTGTAGTTGTTAATGAAAATTTAACATGAGTTTGGGGTATGTATAGAGATCTCCTAAATTACTTCCTGATAGCTTTGCAATGCCTTTAGAAGAGTAAGTGATATAAAAGTGAGAAGCCCAAAACCTTAAAATTAGACCTAGACAAGCCAAGACTTAGCTGGTCTGTGCTATTTCTGAGAAAATTAAAACTGGACCCGCCCTGCTTGTTCTGCTTCTGTACTGATGCTTGGGGGGCAACACCCTGGGTGGAAACAACCAGATGGCTGGGTGGGAATGGCCAGATGGTCAGGAAAGGTCAGCTGGAAAGCCCGATAACAGGGCAGGGAATATTAGTGTTCAAGTTATGGCGGGACCCAATCAAAAGATGCTGAATGTTTAAACCTTAACTTTGACCAAGGCTTGCGCTGTGGCTGCGGAGCGCCCCAAACTTGTTTGTATCTGCCTATAAAAAGAGTGTAAATCGCCTGCTCGGGGCTCTCTGGCTCCCTCTGCTCCACCAGCTTGGGGTGAGCAGAGGCCCGGGTTCGAACCTGCAATAAACAACCCTTGCTTTTTGGCTTTGACTCTGGACTCTGGTGCGTCTTTCTTGGGGTCGCCCATGATACGGGCATTACAAAAGCAGGCATATAGAAGACAAAGACACAGGGTTTCATTATTTCATTTTCCTGTGTTTCTGTGGCAACTATCTGAAAATTTAATTAATATGGAAATTAATTCACATTAGAAGCATGCTACTAAAGCATTGTTTCTTAGAATTCAAATCAACACCTGTAGCTTGTATGGTAGTGTAATGGTTTAAATTTTTCTTAATGTTTATTTATTTTTGGAAGCAAGGCAGAGTGTGAGTGGAAGAGGGGCAGAGAGAGGGAAACACAGAATTTAAAGCAGGTTCCAGACTCTGCACTGTCACCACAGAGCCCGACACAGGGCTCGAACTTATAGACTGCGAGATCATGACCTGAGCCAAGTCAAACGCTTAGCTGACTAAAGCCACTGAGGCATCCTATTAGTAGAATGGTTTAAGGGTTAGTTTTAAAAAAAATGCTGGAACAAGACAAAACAAAATGAAACAAAACCACCACAGAGAAAACTCCAGGACAAGATGATTTTACTAATGAACACAATCAGTCATCTAAGGAAGAAACAATATGTCAAACACAGAAAGTAGATGGAAAGGATCACCAGCTTGTAATGAGACCTACATTGCCTGGATGACACAGTCTGAAATGGACATTGCAGGAAAGTAGAATCATAAATCAGGGCCTTTCATCCACATAGATGCAAACAAACATCTAAATTAAGCATTAAAATTAAAACAGCATACAGAAAGGAAAATACATCATGATTCTAGAATTCATTCTGGAAGTGTAACGTTGAATTAAAATTTGAAATGTATTTAATGTCATTTATCACAATACTTAAGTAAAAGAGAGAGACCCTAGGCTCATCTCAGTAGATTCATTTGGCAAAATTCACCATGCTCTTATGATTAAAAACTTGCAACAAACTGGCAATTGAAGAAAGATTTCTTAACCTGAAAGACCATATTTATAATAAAAAGTACAGCCCAAATAATTCTGAATGGTGAAATACTGAATGCGTTCCTTCTAAGTTATAAGAGAAGTATGTCCAGTATCGCAACTTCTCTACAATAATGATGTGGAAATGTTAATGCTAGTGCAACAAGGCCAGACAAAGAATTACCATTTATAATGATTGAAAGGAGAGAATGAAAACTATCATTATTTGCAGGTCAACATCATTGCAAATGTAAAATACATCAGAGACTTTATGAACAATATATTAGAATGAAAAGGCATAAATTGCAATATTGTGAGATACTGGGTCAAGATAAAAATAGTGTATTTTCCTATATTAACATCAGGAAATTAGAAAATAAAATTTAAAATGATTTTTTAAAACACAGAATATGTAAGAGTAAATCTTTCAAGAGTTATATAGACCATTCATTGCCAACACTGGTCTGCCTAAACTATAGCAACAAGTTCTGGAATGGCCTCTAGGTTTCAGAGGACCTGAACTTCTTCCTTTTAAAAATGAATCCGTGTAGGAAAATTCAATGTCTTTACAGCTATAATAATTACCCTGAAATTATAATTCTATGGTTAAATATGTGGCCTACTCATTTCAAAAAAGATATCAAGAATTCTACTCCATGAATTCTACATTCATACTGAAGTTTGAGAACACAGGTTTGGAACAATGGGAACAACAGAAACAGAAAGTAGGAACAGAGACCATAGAATAGGGAGATGGAGGAACATACAAGTCAATGTGTGATCTGTAAAATATGGCCAAGAGCAATACTGCACTAAATTAAAGTGGGACTAGGGATTCAGGTAAGTTACTATGCATAACTTGTTTGTTTGTTTCTTCAAGAAAGGGAGAGAGAGCATGAGTACAGGACACGATCAGAAGGAGAGGGAGAGAGAATCTTAAGTAGGCTCCATGCTCAGCATAGAGCCTGACACAGGGCTGGATCTCACAACCCTGGGATCATGACCTAAGCCTAAATCAAGAGTCTGACACTCAACCAACTGAGCCACCCAGGTGCCTCTGCCCTGGCATAACTTTTTAAATGAGAATATATCCATGGAGAAATTAACATTTGTTTTTATACTTTAGGAATTAGATTATTTTCCTCTGTAGACCTGGAAAACAGAACAAATAATTACACATGTCAGTGGAAGACAAGAAGTAGTGAAAGGTAATTTTGGAGTTTATGATAGAATGCTTAATAATTAGTGTTTATCAAGCATGTCTGACAATAACAGATAATGGGAAAGACCCCTGACAACCAGAAGAAGACTTCGAAAAAGAACGTGCTCTATTCCAAATCCCAAGCCTCATTTGATGCCTAGAAAACGCCAAATACATGAGGAGTGAAAAAAAAATGTGGGAGCAGGGCAACAATAAACTTTTCCTTGCCAGTATAATAAACATTTCAATTAAATTTTTTATAAAATGTGGGGCACTTGGGTGGCTCAGTCTGTTGAGCTTCCAACTTCAGCTCAGGTCATGATCTCACCATCTGGGAGTTCAAGCCCCACATCAGTCTCTGCTGACAGCTCAGAGCCTGGAGCCTGCCTCAGATTCTGTGTCTCCCTCTTTCTGCCCCTGCCCGTTCTTGTTCTGTCTCTCTCTGTCTCAAAGATAAATAAATGTTATTTTTTTTAAGAAGTAAAAATGTGCAAGTAGATAAATACTTAAAGTTAGCATTATATAACTACTTTTCCAAAGGTAATTTTCAGAATTCCATTGTTTATTTATAACTTTTTAGAAATAATATTTCTAAAGTATGAATACCTATCACAATTTTCTCCTTTTCATTGCCATAATTTTTGTCATGACAAACATGCTAGTATTGAGTGTCATAGTATGCCTTTCCTCTTTATGAGGCATTATATTTATAGAGCTGGCCTGATATTTTTACCTGTGCAGTGGAATTTCTCTAGAAATATTAGGAAGGGATTTAGGAAAAGAAACATTATTCTGGTATTAATGTAGAAAAGTTTTTTTTTTTTCTCGTTTAACTGTGGGTTCATTCTCCTGCTCAGGGAATATCATGGCAAAGATTCTTTCCAGAATAAAAGATGCCAGAATATTGACAGACAAAAAGTAAACAGTTTCTCGCACAATGCATGAACGATATATTTCTAATAAAGAATAAATGTTAGAATTCCAGTGGTCTTCCCTTACCTGAAGTTTTGTTTTCTGTGGCTTCAGTTACCCGGGGTCAACCCTGGTTGGTTTAGTAGCAGATGATGCTCTTCCTGATGTATCATCAGAAGGTCAGCCTTGCACCACATGGGGCCATCCATGTCATTCACCTCCTGGTGGAAGATCAATAATAACCTAACTCTCAGTCACATGCCTGTGACACTCACCCCAGGTCATCTCATCACACAGGCATTTTGTTATTTCACATCATCACGAGAAGGGTATGTCAGATATTCTGAGAGAGACCACACTCACATAACTTTTATTATAGTAGGTGGTTATAATTGTTCTATTTTATTAATATTGTTGTTCATCTCTTACTGTGCCTTAAATATAAAATAAACTTGATCTTGGGTGTGTCGTATCAGGAAAATAACATAGTATAGACAAGGTTCATCACTTTCCATGGTTTCAGACCTCTGTGAAGGTCTTGGAACATAGCACAGGAGGATAAAGGGAGGACTAATGCATGTAATTTATTACTTAACGGCTCATTTAAGATATGCTTTCTTTCAATTTGTGTCCATTTTCGGGAGCATCTGATACTAATTTTTTCTGACTAAATACAAACTATTTTTGCAAATCAATTCCCATTCAACAACCATTAAATAAATATGTCTATGATTTTTTATCTTTGTTACTCAAAATAACATTGCTATTGAAAGCACAAAATTTCACTCTGAGGTGAAAGAATGGTTTGTTATCTAAATTCTGCCTTTGATTCTTCTGGATCTTAAACCATTATACCTCCTTGGCTACTAAAGTATATCGTAAGCATGGTCACCCATGTGGATTATGTTTTTGTGCTAATGATCAGTATTTTTAAGGGTTGCAGGTGCAATGCAAAATTAAGGTACTATTTTGCCAAAATTGATATTATAATCCAGTCTTGGAGCTCTATGATATATATTAGCATATTAAAGACTGATACATCTTAGAGCAAAGAAAGCTAACTTCTAAAAATCACAGCTTTACAATAATAATTGACCCTTGTATTATGTTTTAATGTCCTACATAATTAGCATTTTACAGGAAAACATTTTGTAGAATATTGCTTTGTCCTTAAACTTATTTTTTCCTCTATCAAAAATATTCTGCATTTTTCCAGTCTTCAGACAATTGGTTGAAAATTTGATAAAATTCACAATAAATTGTGGAAGACAGGACATGACTTAATATAGTTCTTTACCAAAGGGTTTAAAGCTTACCAAGACCTTCTAAATAAGTAATACTTTATACTGAGCTAGACAACATACAGTCAAATCTATCTCATTGCCTATATTTGTAAATAAAATTAATTGGGACACAACCACAGCCATACTCTGTCATAGTTATATATTCTCTATGGTTTCTAAAATTCAGCAATGATAGAGCTGAGTAGATGTAACTGATCCCTTATATCCACAAATCTGAAAAAATTTACTAATTCACCATTTATAAAAAAAAAAATTACTAGCCCTGCCTTAAACTGTAGGATGAAATGATAATGATGATGATAGTATTTGAGGCGCTAGAGCAAGACCACATGGAAGATACATTTTTTTCCTTACTAGAAATGATTTTTCAGAAAATACTTCAGACCACTTCAAGTGACAAGAAAAAATATTGTTGCTTTGGACCAAGAACCACTGACAAATTTCCAAGGCAAATGCAAGACAGGACACAGCCTTCAGTAACAGGTGTACAATTCAAAGCAAACAAAAGCTACATCTCCAAGCTTGAAAATATGCAACCTGTTTGGATCGACTTTATATATGGAATCACAAGATCCATACCTCCATGTGTCCCTATTTCAATTTAGTTGCTAAATTTACATTATAAGATAAGACTTCTGACAACCTGGAAGATATTGAGCAGGTTCCTGTGAGCAGGAAGAAATAATTGTGATTCTCCAGGGGGTTAGGGTTTGGGGCACCTCATTTTATTTATCAGGGGGCATTGAAACATATGTAGCTAGACCCAACAAGTTTGTGTCCCCTGTGTGCCATTCATCAGAGGAGACCCTGGATGGTCTGCAAGGATGAATCTGTACAGACACGTGGCTGCTGGTGACGTTGGAGAATTCACTTCATTCTCCTAGGTGAGGAAGACCGCATTTATAAAGAGACAGCTTAATTTTTAAGACTCAATTCCACACACTTCAAAACAGTACTTTAAAAATAATTACTGTCATTAGGACTGTCTGCTTTCAGAGAAGTGACAAAGCTATTGATTTATACCCTCGCTTGTGAAATTCCATCACCCATTTCCCTAAGGTAAAAGGATTGCGGTGGCTGAAATCTCCTGAGAGAAACCACATTTACATTATATATTACTTTAATATTTTTCACTCTCTTAATTAAGTTTTTGAGAAATAAAGTGCAAAGCTGAATTTACATTAATGAAGTTAGTGATTAATTACTCTGTCTCATTTGGAGTTTTGTGTTGGCAAAAGTGGATGTTCAGTATGATGTCTCAGCGGTATAGAGTAACTTAATATATTGTCTGCCAAGTATTTTTGTAAGTATTATGATAAAAAGTGAAGTGTTTTCTCTAAAATTCTGAAGTTAGAAGTATCTACTATACACAGGAAAACATTCTCAAAACTAAATATTAGCTGGGAATTTAGTTTTTCAAATCGATCACTTGAGCAAACTATGACAAGGCTTTCCATAGCACTGAAAGAAAGGCTAATTAATATATTGTTTATAAGTGTATTTTATGTGCATCATTATAAGATTCAACAAAGCTTATTATAATTCATATTCCAGAAACATTAAGTTTTCATTTGAAATTTTTTTCAATAAACACACTAGTAGGGTCACTGGATAAAATTCAGGAGATTCAATTTAATTTAAACTGAAGATAAACAACATTTAAATATTTAGTATAAATATATTCCAAATATTACATGCAGCATATTTATACTAACAAAGAAGAAGAAATATTATCTAAATTTCAATGTTATGTTGACTTGTACTAATAGAAGTCTGCCTTAAATTCCGGTAGATTAGAAGTTCAAAGCAGGTTAAATTCAAGGTCCACCAGCTTGTTTGTTTCTGGAGACTCTCAGTGAGACTCTGTTTCCTTGCTTTTCCCAGCTTCTAGAAGCCACACATTTCTTGGGTCATGGCCTCCTTTCTCTATCATCTAGACAGCCAAACTGCACATCTTTGACCCTTCTTCTGTATTCATGTCCTGACCACAACCACGAAAGGCTGTCTGCTTTTAAGGACCTATGAGGTCAGCATATGCCCGCACACACAATTCAAGAAGGCTT
This sequence comes from Helogale parvula, assembly GCA_004023845.1. Lineage (NCBI taxonomy): Eukaryota > Metazoa > Chordata > Mammalia > Carnivora > Herpestidae > Helogale > Helogale parvula. The sequence continues at coordinate 23,713 of PJEM01006249.1, forward strand.
TCCTTAATCACATTTGCGAAGTTCCTTTTGCCATTTAAGAGACTTATAGATTCTTGGGATTAGACTTTGGCATCCTTGGTGGGCCTTTTTTCTACCTACCATGGTGGTTTACAAAAGATCTGGACTACACCTGGGAGTAGAACCACTGCTCTTGACAAGTAGTTTTCCTCAGTCATGGTTGCACACCAGAGTCACTTTAGAGAGAGCACATAGGCACCACCTTACACCATTCAATCATAGAGGGGAGGGTCTAGTATGAACATTTTCCAAGGACTCTAAGACTGACTCCCATGCTCCCCCTGTTTACAACAGGGCAAGGGTTGGCAATCTCTGGCCTGCTAACTAAATTTTGCCAGCTGACAAGTTTGTCCCTGCTTGTTTGTTTTGTTTAGATTTTTTTGTTATGTATTTTTAAGTTGAAATATGATTCATATACCATAGAAAGCATTCTTCAAATGTTTAATTCAGTAGTTTTTATAATATTTGCAATGTTGCACAATCATCTCTATCATCAAATTCCAAGACATGTATATCACCCTCAAAAGAAACCCTGTACCCATTAGCATTCACTAACTCCTTTCCCATCAGCCCTTGTGAACATTTGCCTATACATTTACCTATTCTGGCCATTGCATATAAATCTGATCGTGCAATATGTGGCCTTCTGTGTCTGGCTTTTTCAAAAACTTAATTGTAATTAACATACAGTGTTATATTAATTTCAGTTGTACACTATAGTGATTCAGGAATTCTACACATTTCTCAGTACTCATCAAGGTGAGAATATTCTTAATCTCTCTTCACCTATTTCATCCATCCCCCACCCACCTCCCCTCTGGTAACCATCAGTTTATTCTCTGTATTTAAGAGTCCATTTTTTGTTTGTTTTATTTTCCTTTGCTTGTTTGTTTTGTTTCTTAAAATATCACATATGAGTGAAATAATATGGTATTTGCCTTTGTCTGACTGACTTATTTCACTTATAGTATACTCTCTAGTTTCATCCATGTCTTTGCAAATGTCAGGATCTCACTATTTTTCATGGCTGAGTAATGTTCCATTGCATATATGTACCACATCTTCTTTATCCATTCATCAGTCGATGGACACTTGGGCTGCTTTTGTATCTTGGCTATTGTAAATGACATGGTCACAATAGCTATAGGGGTGCATACATATTTTCAAATTAATGTTTTTACTTTCTTTGAGTAAATACCCAGTAGTGGAGTTACTGGGTCATAGTGTAGTTCTATTTTTCGATTTTTGAGGAAATTCCATACTGTTTTCCAGAGTGGCTGCACCATTTACATTCCCACCAATAATGCAGGAGGGTTCTCTTTCTCCACATCCTCTCCAACATTTGTTATTTCTTATTTTTTATTTTAGCCTCTTGACAGGTGTAAAGTGATATCTTATTGTGTTTCCTTATGACTAGAAATATTTAATCTCTTTTCATGTGTCTGTTGGCCATCTGTATGTCTTTTCTGGAAAAATATTTAGATCCTCTGCCTATTTTTAATTGGATTATTTGAGTTGTAGAAGTTTTTTTTATATATTTTGGATATCAACCCATTTTTGGATAGATCATTTGGAAGTATCTTCTCCCATTGTATAGGTTGCCTTTTTGGTTAATTGATAGTTTTCTTTGCTATGCAGAGGTTTTTCAATTTGGTGTAGTCCAAATAGTTTAACGTTTACACTAGAGTGTAGTGGAGATGTTAGGCAGTGTGGCTCTAAAATTTCTACTCCTGAGTTCCAATCTAGACTCTTGACAGTAGCCTGGGGCAAATGATCTCTCCAGTGCTCTGTTCCTCATCTACTAACTAGAGGTAACAGTAGTATCTACCTGTAGGGCTATGTTTTAAGGATTAAATTAGGTAAAATGTGTAAAGTATGGTCAGGGTATATACTAAGTGCTATCCAAGTTACCTGTTATTAATTACCTCTGTTCTTGGCAGTTATTTCAAAAACATTCATTTCTCTTTATATTTATGAAAATTTCAGTTCCCTTGTCTTTATTGCTTGATGCCTGGTCATCATTTTCCCAAATTTCTATTCTTATGGGACTTGATTTACAGCTGATATCTAATCTTTCAATTATAAATAATAAACAACAGAGAAAAATATATATCTCCCTTGGCAAAGGAGTTCCATACAAACTCTAGGATTTTTTTATCTATATCTGTGAAGAATGCTGCTGGTATTTTGACAGGGAGTCCATTAAATCTATAGATTGCTTTGGGTAGTATGGACATTTTAACAATAATGGCCCATTAATTTCATGAGCACGGGTGTCTTTCCATTACTTTGTGTCATCTTCAGCTTCATTTTCATCAGTCATAGTTTTCAGAGTACAGGTCTTTCACATGCTTGGTTAAATTTATTTCTAGGTATATTACTTATTTGGCACCATTATAAATGGAATTGTCTTCTTAACTTCTCTTTCTACTACTTCATTATTAGTGTATATAAATACAGCAAACTTTAATATATTACTTTTGTATTCTGTGACTTTACTGAATTAATTGATCAGCTCTAGTAGGTTTTTGGGAATCTTTAGGCTTTTCTATCTATAGTATCATGTCATCTGTAAATAGTGAAAATTTTATTTCTTCGTTACCAATGTGGATGCTCTTTTCCCCCCTTGCCTAATTGGCATGGCTAGAACTTCTAGTACTATGTGTAATAAAAGTAGTGAAAATGGACAAACTTGTCTTGTTCTTGATCTTAAGGGAAAAGATCTAAGTTTTTCCATTGAGTGTGATTTTTAGTTGTGGGTTTTAAACTTAGGGCTTTTTTTGTATTGAGGTATGTTCCCTCTAACCCTACTTTGTTGAGTGGTTTTCTGTTAATGTTTTTTATTTGTTACTGAGACAGAAACAGAGAATGAGGAGGGGAAGGGCAGAGAGAGAGGGAGACACAGAATCTGAAACAAACTCCAGGCTCTGAACTGTCAGCACAGATCTCAATGCAAAGCTTGAACCCACGAACCATGAGATTATGACCTGACCTAAAGTTGGATGTCCAACTGACTGAATCACCCAGGGGCCCCTTTGTTGAGCATTTTTATCTTAAATCGATATTGTACTTTATCAAATACGTTTTATGCATCTATTGAAATGATCATATGTTTTTTATCTTTTTATTAATGTGGTGTCTCACATTGATTAATTGGAAATATTGAACCACACTCGCTTCTCTGGGATAAATCCCACCTGACTGTGGTGAACAAGTTTTGGGATGTATTGCTAGATTCAGTTTTCTAATATTTTGTTGAGGATTTTTGCATATGTTCATCAGAGATATTAGACTCTTTTTTTGTAGTGTCTTTAACCGGTTTTGGTATCACAGTAATGTTGGCTTCATAGAATGAATGTGGAACTTTCTATTGCTTCTATTTGTTTAATAGTTCTAGAAGAAAAGTTAACTCTTCTTTAAATGTTTGATAGAATTCATTTGTGAAGCTGTCTGGTCCTGAAGTTTTATTTGTTGGGAGCTTTTGGATTATTGATTCAATTTCATTGCTAGTAATCAGTCTATTCAAATTTTCTATTTCTTCTTGACTCAAGTTTTGGAAGGTTATGTGTTTCTAGGAATCTACCCATTTCTTCTAGGTTGTCCAGTTTGTTGGCAAATAATTTCATAAATTTCTGTTGTGTTGGTTGAACAGAACACAAATATATGGAGGTTAAATAACATGCTGCTAATTAATGAATGGGTCAACCACAAAAATCTGTTCCAGATTTTTTCTTGTGATTGATTTTCAGTTTCATACTGTTGTCATTGGAAAAGATGGATATAATTTCAATCTTTTTTTAAAAACCTATTTAGAGTTATTTTGTGACCCAACATGTGATCTATTCTGTAGAATGTTCCATACGCACCTGAAAAAAGATGTGTAGTGTTCTGTTTTAGGATGGAATATCCTGTATGTATCTGTTAGGTCCATCTAATCCAATGTGTCACTCAAAACCAGTGTTTCCTTGATTACTATCTGCCTGGATGATCTCCCCATTGGTGTAGTGCCATGTTAAAATTTCCTATTATTATGGTATTATTTTCAGTTTCATCCTTTATGTCTGCTAATAGTTGCTTTATGTATTAGGTGCTTCTGTGTTGGGTGCATATATATTTGCACTTATTTTATCCTTTTGTTGGATTGTTCCCTGTATCATTAGGTAGTGTTTTTTTTTAACTCTTGTTACAGAATGTTTTTAAGTCTGTTTTGTCCAATATAAGTATTGCTACCCCAGCTTTCTTTTTGTAATGTTTATTTATTTATTTTTGAGAGAAAGAAAGAACAGGGGAGGGACAGAGAGAGAGATAAACAGAGAGAGAGAAAGAGAATCTCAAGTAGGTTTCATGTTGTCAGCACAGAGCCCAACGTGGGACTCTATCTCAAGAACTATGAGATCATGACCTGAGCTGAAACCAAGAGTCAGACACTTATCCAGCTGAGCCACCCTTATGCCCCAACCCCAGCTTTCTTCCTTTCTATTTACATAATCCTCTCACTTTCCCATTCCTTCACTTTCAATCTGCATATGTCTTGGGTCTGAGGTGAGTGTCTTGTAGGCAGGGTATTGATGGGTTTTGGTTTTTTATGCATTCTGTCACCCTAATTCTTTTGATTGGAGTATTTATTCCTTTACATTCAAAGTAGTCATTGACAGGTATGTACTTATTGCCATTTTGTTATTCGTTTTGTACTTATTGCCATTTTGTTATTTGTTTTGTGGTCTTTTGCGTTCCTTTCTTCTTAATATACTCGAATTCCTCTGTCTTTATTTTTTTGCTTATCTATTACTGATTTTTGCTTACCATTAGGCATATATATAACATCCTGTGTATACAGTAGTCTATACTAAGTTGATGGTCACTTAAATTTGAACTCATTCTAAAAGAACTAAACTTTTACTCCACCAATACAAATTTTATGTAATGATATCATACTTTACAACCTTTTATTTTGTCAATCCCTTGACTGATTTTTATAGATATAATTGATATCACTACTTTTGTGCCTTAACCTCCATACTCATTTTATAAGTGATTAATCTACTTATACTTGTATGTTATTATGTTTGTATGTAATTGTGAGATTTCTTTCTTTCTTAATTTGTTATTCCTAACATGGCCTTTTCTTTCCACTCAAAGAATTTCTCTTAGCATGTCTTTGTGAGGCTGGTTTAGTGGTAATAAACTCCTTAAAATTTTGCTTGGAAATCTCTTTATCTCTCTTTCTATTCTGAATGATAGCCTTGGTGTATAGAGTATTCTTAGTTGCAAGTTTTTTTTCTTTCAGCACTTTCAAAGTATCATGCCATTCCCTTGTGGCTTGGAAAGTTTCTGCTAAATATCAGCCGTCATACTTATTGGGTTTCCCTTATGTGTAACTGTCTTCTTTCCACTTGCTGCTTATAAATTTTTCTCTTCATCAATTTTTTGTTTGTTTGTTTTGGCCATTTTAGTTACTATGTGTCTTGGTGTGGACATTCTTGGGTTGAGTTTGTTGGGGCTTCTCTTTGTCTCCTGGATCTGGATTTCTGTTTGCTTCCTCTGGTTGAGGAGTTTTCAGCTATTGTTTTTTTTTTTCAAATAAATATTCTGCCCCCTTTAATCTCATATGGGATCCCAATAATGTGAAAAGTTATTGCACATAATGGTTTCACTGAGTTCCCTGAGTCTATTTTCATTTATTATTATCTTTTTCTTCTTCCTGTTCAGCTTGATTGCTTTCCATTACTCTGTCCTTCAGGTCACCAATTTGTACTTCTGCTTCCTCTAGTCTACTATTTATTCCATCCTGTGTATCTTTAATATCAGTTATTGAGTTCTTCACCTCCAAATCATTCTCTTTTATGTTTTCTATCTCTTTGTGGAGTGTCTCACTGAGGTCCTCCACTCTTCTCAAGCCCAGTGAGTATCTTTATAAGTATTACTTTAAATCCCCTGTGAGGCATATTAGTTATCTTCCTTTCTTTAAGGACTCTTGCTGTGATTTTTTTGTCCTTCTCTTTCATTTGGGATGTATTCCTCTGTCTCCTCATTTCTTCTCATTTCTGGGTTTGTCTTTATGTTAGAAATGTCAGCTGAGCCTCCTGTTCTTTCAGGTTGTGGCCTAATCAAGAAGAGTTCCTGTTGTGCCCTGCAGTGAAGTGTCCCCTGTGCACCAGAATCTGGTGCTTCATGGGTGTCTCCTGTGTGTGTAGTGGGTTTCCTTAATGTTGTGACTGAACTACACCTACCTCAGTCCTGTCATCTGCAGTGGTTCTCTTTGCCTGTTGTGGGCACTGTTCGGTCTCTGTGATGTTAGTGGACCATCTGTGGCCACGTTGGCATTGAGTTGGCTTATAGTAAAGGATTAAAATCCATGGAATAAAATTACATCTACACTGATGTAGGAGAATAAATAAGGATTTTAGATTTAAACTTTATACTTTAACAATTAAATTGGTAAACATCTCTAAACAGGTGTGGAAAAGAATGTTTACCCTGTTGCATCTGGTGTTGGTATCACTTCTTTGTTTCCCAAGGTTTTCTGATCACTTTGTGTCTCAGCCTCTCCTGGCCCAGCACAATGAGCAGCACTGGAAAGAAACTACTTTATGAAAGGTCCTTACTTAAGAATTAAAGTTTCTATCTGCTGCTCAAAACTCAGATGCTAAATACATACCCCAGACCACTATGTGCCTTCTAGGGCCCCGCAGTAGTGTCTCCATAGTGTCTGCCACCAGGTGTATATGTGAGAATATCTATATGCTTATCAATATCCATATTGATAAGTTTTCTGTTAACTAGTATCTCTACTATAGAAACTGCTCTCTCTGAGGTCTGCCTAGTTTTCTGTGGGATGCTACAAAAATGAGAAATATAGTTTTAAAGATTGAGGAATAGTGACTTACAGATTGTGTCCGAGGGTTAAGAAATTCCTCCTTGAATCTCCATTGATTTTATTTGTATTTGATTTTCTCTATAAGAGGAAAAATATCCTCTGTCTATACAGTTTATCCATTATGTAGACACTCTCATATGAGCTACACAAATTTTTATTAGGACTAAGGTGGTCTACTCCTAGAACTCAAAATGAATTACCAATCATATTAGAACCCCATTGCTGCTGTAAAAATTTATGATAAATGTAGTACAAATCATTACAGCAGCACAAATCTATTTTCCTGTTGCTCTGAAGGTCATATGTGTGGAGTAAGCATGACGGGGCTAAAATCAATGTGTAGGCATGATTTTGGAAGCTCTCTGGGAGCCACCATACTTTCCTGTCCCAACTACTGGAAGTCACCTGCCCCACTGAGCTCCTGGCCTGTGCCCATGATTGTGTCACTGCAGCTGTCTTCCTTCTGTCTTCACCTGGCTTCTAATGCAGGGTCCTTCTTTGCCTCATTGGACCCCTTGTGACTGACCTGGGCCCTCCGCAACATCCAGGACAATTTCCATCTAAAGTCGTTGAATTGATCAGATCTGCAATGCCCCTGTGGCCACAGCAAGTAACATATTCAGAGGTTCTTGAACTTAGAGTGCTTTGGAGTTACTATTCTGCCCACCACACGAAAAAAACCTGAAATTACAAGATTTCCTAAAAGTAGACTAAAAAGAAACATAAAAACATCATGGAAGTAGACCCTGTTCATGTTGTTATTGGATAAATTCTCTAAAATCGTGACTTTTTCATTTGATGCTTTTACTCTGGCAAACACTGGATTTTGTAAAGCAGAGGAAGAGCAAGAACAAGAAATAAGGTAGATGCACTGTAGATAAGCAAATAGAGGTAAAACTTTCGTCCTTATTTCAGGATGATCTTAAGGTTCACCTGGACATAAGGTTGTTTCACTGTTCAACTGCAGAAATCACTATCTTAGCATGTTTGTGAAGGATCTGAAATGGATTTACTAGTGTTATAACCTATTTGATCCAATTAAAATATGTCTCTGTCTAAACTCCTGAAATTCAACCAGACACATTTCTGACTTATGTCCTGCCTCTGACCTTTAGCAGAATGTTCTGTACTCACAACATCACTCTCAGCTGGTAAGAGACGTGCTGATATATTTCACCATTGGAGAAACTGAAACACATTTAATGGGGAAAATAGCTTATTTAGGTTACTGGTAGAGTGAGAAATATACCAGTGTGATGTTTTATTGAGTTTATTGAAGTGAGTATTGCCTACAAATGCAGATGGTAGGTTCAAAACATTCTCATCTGAAGTGACAGGAAAAGACTTAAGAAACGCAAAAGTAAACTCTCAAAATATATCACCGCACCAAGGGAATACATTTGCATCAAGGAAATCCAAATCAAAACCACAAGGAGAGGGGCGCCTGGGTGGCTCAGTCAGTTGGGCTGTCCAGCTCAGATCATGATCTCACAACTCATAGGTTCCAGCCCTGTGTCAGGCTCTGTGCTGACAGCTCAGAGCCTGGAGCTTGCTTCGGATTCTGTGTCTCCCTCTCTCTCTGACCCTCCCCCGCTCACACTCTGTGTGTCTCTCTCTCTGAAAAATAAATAAATGTTTAAAAAAAAACCACAATGAGATATCACCTCACACCTGTCAGAATGGCTAAAATCAACAACAGAAGAAACAACAGGTGTTGGTGAGGTTGTGGAGAAAGGGAAACCTTCTTGCATTGTTGGTGGGAAGGCAAACTGGTGCAGCCACTGTGGAGAACAGTATGGAGGTTCCTCAAAAAGTTAAAAATAGAATTACCATGTCATCCAGTAATTCCACTGTTGGCTACTTATCAGAAGAAAATGAATACACTAATTTGAAAAGATATATGCATCCCTATGTTTATTGCAGCGTTATTGGATTAATTATGATAACTAAGGTATGGAAGCAGCTCAAGCTGCCATCCATAGATGAATGGATAAGGAAGATGGGGTAATAATATTATATAGCCATAAAAAATAATGGAATCTTACTGTTTGAACAACATGGATGGATCTAGAGGCCATTATGCTAAGTGAAATAAGTCAGAGAAAGAAAAATGCTATAATATTTAATTTAGATGTGGAATCTAAAATACAAACAAAAAAGCAACAGACTAATAGAGAGAATAAACTAATGGTTGTCAAAGGGGCACGGGGTGGGGGATAGATGAAGTAGGTGAAGAGGATTGAGGAGGGCAGCGTCTGTGGCTGGGTGGCAGTGACTGCTTAGACCCTGCACTCCTAGCCTGCCTTATTTGTTTCAAGAAAGAAACACTTTATAAAATAAATCAGTCTGGGGATATAAAGTGCAGCACAGGGGATATAGTCAATAATGTTGAAACAGTTTTGTATGGTGAGTGATGATGACTTACCCATATAGCAGTGGCTATTTTGTAATGTATATAAATACTGAACTACTATGTTGTACCCCACCCCTGACAATAATGCAATATCGTATGTCAAGGATTTGTCAATTGAGAAAAAAAGGGGGAAATGCAAAAGTAAACCCTCAAAATATATCACTGGACTGATGCGAGTGGCCCCGCAGGCATGTTTCCCTTTGAGTCCTGTCAAAGGTCAGAGGATCTGGAGCCCTATCAGCTGGACCCGTTTAGCTCTCTTCTACATCAAGTCAACAGTGTTGTGTCGATTTTCTGAGCTGAAGTGATTCTTTCTTGAAACAAATAAGGCAGGACAGGAGTGCAGGATCTAAGCAGTCACTGCCACCTGGCCACAGATGGCTGCCGCTCTGCTATCTGGTTACACCACACAAGTAAACATATGGATTCACTACCTCCTGGTGCTAGGAGATAATCCGAGCAGCAGACAGAACAGCAGGAGACAGGTTGGCTCTTTTCTCCCAGTTCTAAATGCCTTGCACACTTGAGGGTTTCTGTTTTCCAAGGGACTTTTCTACTTCAACTATTTTCCCTGTGTCATTTGGCTTTCTCCCCTTAAACACCTAAAAAAATTCCAAAGCCTTCCTGCTTTCCAATGACTTGATTTGCACCTTCTCTCCTGATGATCAAAATTGCCTAGACACTCCATGACACACCCCTGCAGGATTTACATTAGCTACAACACTAGCCAGAAATCTGTGTTTTTGCCTTTCTTAGGTGAATCCTAGATAACAATATTAATATTTTGACCATTTACAATTAAATTTAACTACAAAATTTATTGCTCCAAATAACAAAGTCTCTTTTTAAAATTTAACTCAGGACACCTGGGTGGCTCAATCGGGTAAGCATCCGACTTCAGCTCAGGTCATGATCTTGTGATTTGTGAGTTTGAGACCCAAGTCGGAATCTGTGCTGACTGCTCAGAGTCTGGAGCCTACTTCGAAATCTGTGTCTCCCTCTGTCTCTGACCCTTTTACACTCACACTCTGGCTCTCTCAGTCTCTCAAAAGTGAATAAATATTAACAAAAAATTTAAAACAAAAAAATAAAATTTAACTCAATTTAATTTAAATAATGTTGTTTTAAATGCTACCATGCCCAAGACATTATGCTTTTAACCTGACACGTTACCATTAATGCCACGTAATTAAACCTTTCTTATCTGCTCTGACATTTGAGAGGGTGGAGAATACAGAAGAAAAATAAAATAACCTCTGACTTCAATTATAAATACAAATTTATAATATATCCACATGTGGAACTTGAAATTTTTTCCATACTTCTAGTCACCCTAAATCGATGGAATCAGGGGTTTTCCAAGCATTTTACTTACATCTCAAGAGGCAGGGAAGAATACCTGGGTTTCTATAGTAATTGCTAATATTCAGCATTTATTTTGAGCTGAATGTCAGTATGATTCGCATGTTTGCCATTAATTTATGCATTTCTGAAGCGAGAATTTAGATTTGGATTTCTTTTCCCTGCTCATGGTCACCCACCTTCAGTGTCCATCCCTCCTCCAAGAAAAGGAAAGGAATTAAGTTGGATGCTAGTTCCTGATCCAAGAGGTCACAGTGAAGACACATAACCTTTGATTCAAGTTGAATGTCACAATGGATTGTTTGCAACATTTTAAGTAGAAAAGAAATGCAGTTATTAAGGGATGCAATGCAAAGACATTTTTCCTTCGCAGTTTCCAAGTTTCACAACTATATCTATCAATATGCTTACGGTTGGAAATTTGGTTAAATAGTGATTTTTCTCAATTCTGCACTTCAAATTTACATTTATATCCAGCTTAATGGGAAATTTGGAAAGCAGTCAAACAGAACATGCCTGAATAAAGCCTATTTCCTTCACCTTTTTTCCAACTTGGACAGCTTCTTTTCAGAATGGTTGTGTGTGTGTGTGTGTGTGTGTGTGTGTGTGTGTGTGTGTGTTTGCCTGAACTAGACCAGCAGAGATTCATGATGCCAAGTACAGCTGCCAGAATTTCCTGGATCCAACACTTATTCAGATTTCCTTCTACTTAATATCATCAAAACACTATCTCATGAGTGTTCAGATACTTTGCACCTGTATTTTGACAAGCAAACAAACATAAATGAACTAGAATGAACAGAGAAGTGTATAAAACTGGCCAACTGAGACAGTTGAGACAAGACACAGAAAGATGTTACAGGAAAAGTACTTAAGGATTTACATATCTGTGTCACAGGAACAGGAAGAGAACACCCACGTGTATTCTTACACGTGAAATGCACTGATGTGTGTTGGTAGTGCTGTGGTGAGCAAGCCATCTTCCTCATTAAATGTACTGAGAGAGGGACCTCTGATCCCTTTCTGTAGCACTTTATCCAAGATGCCTGCAACATTGTGGTCTCACCTGAATCGTGCTTTAATTCCTAAATTATATGCAGTAAAATAACAGGGCCAGCTGAGATGTTTGTACCTCTAGCACGTTGCACACAGGCCTAGAGCACAGGAAAGTTCTCAGAGTCTGCATGCCGTATAGAGACCAACAACGAAGAGGTCAGTGTTGAGGAATTTCCAGGCTACAGATATAGTCAAAAGAGAAATATAGGCACTATTAAATATGGCTTATAAACTTTGAAAATGGCTTGTTAGAAACCACTATGTGCTGGCAACATCATGTCTCATTAAATCCCTTGATCCTCCTGTCCCCGCCATGAGCACCTGCTTTCACCAACACCCCATATCTGGAGACAGGCAAACACTGTGTGCCTCTGGGTTTGTCTGGCATCCACAGGCTGCAATCCCTGCACTACAATGAGTCGAAATAGGAGCACAAACAGTACAGTATGAGGTGGACTAAACTCGACGGAGACTTGACATCACCTTATTTAGTCTTAGCTTGTGCAGGTAACAGGGCAAAAGGCCTGGTGTCTACTGTGAAAATTATATAGACTCAGCTAATGTTCTGGATTAGACTACAATCCTGTGATAATATCCTGTGATAATAAGATAGAAATACTTAATATAGAATTTTTTTGCATTTGTTGAAGTAAAAAGACTTCCTTTCTAAGGAGTTTTCAAAACAATACAAATACAATACATATAATACAATAATAATAATACAATACAAATACAATAATATAATACAAATACAATACAATAATACAAATACAATAACAATAATAATGATGATAATAATAACAACAATGGAATCTTTTAAAATAAACATTAGAGAGCACTTCATCATATAACTTAATATGTTATGTATATGACATATTAATGCAAATAATAGTTACTCAATATGTGATTATTGCCTGACTTAGTAACAAATCCTGTATTATATTCTTGGTTTATTATACATAGTTATCATGTTTGGGAGAAATACCTCAATGCCCAGCACATTCACAGTGTAACATGGTAGTTAAGACCTCTGGTTCTGACTGTGCAGGGTTTGGATATGTCCCATATAAGATTATCACCTAAAACTCTCAGGATCCCAGCATCTATGAAGTGACTATAATAACAGTATTTATCATACGGAGTAGTTGAAAGAATCATGAGATTCAACAGGGAAAGTTCTTAGCCAGCAACTGGCATCTGGTAAGTATTGAGCACATATGAACTGTTACATAATCTGTACCCCGATCCCAGTGAAAGGAAGTACACGAAAGTGAAGTTCTATTCCATCTGACAGTGTGCAAAAAGAGTTTAAAAAGTTGAAGATTGGTATAGCCACTACATACTTTGTCAGTAAATAAGTACTAATATCCTTTTTCCTTTAGTTTTCAAATTGAAGAAATAGGATGAGGAACAGCAGGAAAAGAGAGGAGAAGCCTTACTGTACAAATAGGTCTCAGTAAGTAATTCCAGAAATTTAGAGTATAATTTGAATCTTTTGCCCCCCCCATTTAATTGATTTGTGTTTGCATAGTTTAGTTCTTTATTATTTTCTTTGAACTAGCTTCAATGGCTTTTAGGAGTAACAAAGGCATACTTTATTATTTATTAAAATGTGCTATGTTTTGGTCAAGTTTATCAGGCAAATTCTGAATATACTTACCCTGTATTCCATTCCATAGAGTGTCTAAATATTTTGTAAAGCATGCCTCCATCAGATCCATTGGGCTTACACCAGCACATTTACTTCTTAAAATAGTTTACTGTCAAATTGGTTTTTTCATATAACACCCAGTGCTCTTCTCCACAAGTGCTCTCCTCCATTACTACCACCTCTTTTCCCCCTCCCTCTCCCCCATCAACCCTGGGTTCCTTTTCAGTATTCAGTGGTCTCTCAGGTTTTGCATCCCTCTCTCCCCCCAACTCTCTTTCCCCCTTCCCCTCCCCCTGGTCCTCCATTAGGTTTCTCCTGTTCTCCTGTTAGACCTATGAGTGCAAACATATGGTATCTGTCCTTCTCTGTCTGACTTATTTCGCTTAGCATGACACCCTCAAGGTCCATCCACTTTCCTACAAATGGCCAGATTTCATTCCCTCTCATTGCCATGTAATACTCCATTGCATATATATACCACATCTTCTTGATCCATTCCTCAAGTGATGGACATTTAGGCTCTTTCCATGATTTGGCTATTGTTGACAGTGCTGCTATGAACATCGTGGTACATGTGCCCCTATGCATCAGCACTTCTATATCCCTTGGGTAAATCCCTAGCAGTGCTATTGCTGGATCATCTACTGATAGCTTTTTGAGGAACCTCCACACTGTTTTCCAGAGCGGCTGTACTAGTTTACATTGCCACCAACAGTGTAAGAGGGTGCCAGTTTCTCCACACCCTCACCAGCATCTGTAGTCTCTTGATTTGTTCATTTTAGCCACTTTGACTGGTGTGAGGTGGTATCTCAGTGTGGTTTTGATTTGAATTTCCCTGATGATGAGTGACGCTGAGCATCGTTTCATGTGCCTGTTGGCCATCTGGATGTCCTCTTTGGAGAAGTGTCTGTTTATGTCTTCTGCCCATTTTTTCACTGGGTTATTTGATTTTTGGGTGTGGAGTTTGGTGAGTTCCTTATAGATTTTGGATACTAGCCCTTTATCTGATATGTCATTTGCAACTATCTTTTCCCATTGTGTCAGTTGCCTATTAGTTTTCTTGATTGTTTCCTTTGCAGTGCAGAAGTTTTTATCATGATCAATAGTTCACTTTTGCTTTCATTTCCCTTGCCTTTGGGGATGTGTCTAGTAGGAAGTTGCTGCAGTTGAGGTCAAGGAGGTTGTTTCCTACTTTCTCCTGGAGGGTTTTGATGGTTTCCTGTCTCACATTCAGGTCCTTCAGCCATTTTGTGTATTACATTTATTTTTGTGTATTACACCAGCACATTTGAACAACCAAACTATAATGACTGGTTGACAAAACACACAGTGAAGCCCTACTACTGAGTCAAACCAAATATGTGTTGTAGATAGAAACACATACTGATCCTACACACATATATGTATACATTTAATATATATATACTTGTTTATGAATGTATAGATGAGTGTTCTTCATAGATCTAGGTACACTGTATGTAAGTGACATTTTAAAAACTTAAATTTTATGATTTAGTCGGTTAAACAGCTGACTCTTGGTTTCAGCTCAGGTCATGATCTTACATCTTGTGAATTTGAGCCTCGAGCGAGGCTTAGCTGGGGCAGCGTGGAGCCTGTTTGGGATTCTCTCTCTCTCTCTCTCTCTCTCTCTCTCTCTCTCTCTCTCTCTCTCTCTCTCTTTCTCTCTCTCTCTGCCCTGCCCCCACTCATGTTAATCTCTCTCTCTCTCTCTTTCTCAAAAATAAGTAAATAAGCGTTTAAAAAAGAAAGAAGAAAATTTTTTAATTTTCCGTGGATATTCTTAAATCTCTCTTGGGTCCTGATCCTGGAGAGAGATGTTCTTTTTTTTTTTTTTAAATATAGTTTATTTATTTTTGAGACAGAGAGAGACAGAGCACTAGTGGGGGAGGCACAGAGAGAGAGAGAGGAAGGCACAGAACCTGAAACAGGCTCCAGGCTCTAAGCTATCAGCACAGAACCCCACATGGGGCTCGAACCCACCAACTGTGAGATCATGACCTGATCCAAAGTCGGATGTTTAACCGACTGAGCCTCCCAGGTGTCCCTGGAGATAGATGTTCTTAAGAAATTTCAGCCATCATTTGACAAGTGTCCCTTTTAAGAACACTATAGTCTTGTGTTTCCAAAAGTATATGTTTTTCCCAAGATGTTTTTTAAATAAATAGTAGGCATGTTTCCATTAAATTCAGGATGAAAGACCCATTGGAAATTAATTATTTTTTTCAAAAAACAGTTTAGCCATTAAGTCATACATGAAGTGCAGACACAGGCAAGCCCCAGGAGCACACACAGCCATGTCTAGTTAGCCGGAATCAGGGGGCCTCCTCTGCTTGTCTCAGACCCCAGGGAGCCTTGGGGGCCACAGTCCCAGTCCTTCCTCCCTGGCAGAGTTCAGTAGTGTTCTCATTACTTAATGTGTGATGCTGTTTCAAACACTTCTAACAAAGGTCATGCCAAAATGGAAGTGGAATCTCAAATCAAGCAATTAAAATTTAAAAAATTTTAAATTCACAAATGGAAAAGGCCATTGCTCTTGTTAAGACAGTGGGTCTTCATCTCTCATTAATTACCCTGTGAGGCTTTCACTTTGGGGAAGTCTGTCTGCCTCCTGCATCATTCTGTCTGTTGTTCTTGGATCTTCTGCTCTGGGAGTTGTCTTTTCATTTTGTTGATTCTTTCTTTTGTTGTGCAGAAGCTTTTAGTTTGATGAGTCCTACTTATTTATTTTTGCTTTTGTCATTTGTGCTTTTGGTGTTACATCCAGAAAACTGCTGCTGATGCTAATGTTAAGGAGTTCTTTCATTTTTTTTTCTCTGGGAGTTTTAATAGTTTCAAATCTTAGTTTAGGTCTATGATCCACTTTTGAGGTAATTTCTGTGAGTGCTATAAGACTGGGTGCAATTTCATTTTTGTGCATGTGGTTGTCCAGTTTTCTCAACACCATTTGTTGAAGAGACTGTCCTTTTTCCACTGAGTATTCTTGACCCCAAATGTTAGTTGACTGTATATGTTGGGTTTATTTCTGGGCTCCTATTATGTTCCCTTGGTCTATGTGTCTATTTGTAGGCCAGAAAATACGTTGTAAGCATTATAGCTTTGCAGTAGAGGTTTTTTTTTATCAAAAAATTTTTTTCGGGAATAGAATTTAGTGACATCATTCACATGTAACACCCAGTGCTCATCCCACCCAGTGTCCTTAATGCCCATGACCTATTTAGCCCTTCCCCCCACCCAATAGCCCTCCAAAACCCTCAGTTGGTTCTGTGTATTAAGAGTTTCTTATGCCTCCTTCTCTGTTTTTATATTATTTTTGCTTCCCTTCCCCTCTAATTTTTTATATTTGATTTTTTTTAATGCAGGTCTTTATTATTACAAACTTCCCTCAAGAACTGCTTTTGCAGCATCCCATAGGTTTTACTGTCTTGTATTTCCATTTCTATATGTTCCAAAATATATTTTGAAAATTTTTATATTGATTTATTCTTTGACCCATTGATTGTTAAAGAATGTTTGGTTTATTTTCTACAAGTTTGTAAAATTCCCAGCTTTCCTCTTACTGACTTCTAGTTTCACATTGTTGTCAAAAAACATGGTATGGTTTCAATATTCTTAAATTTGCTGAGATTTGTTTTGTGTCCTAGCATATGACTTATTCTAAAGAATGATCCATATTGATTTGAGAAGAATGTGTATTCTGCTGCTATTGGATAGAATGTTCTACATATATCCACGAGGTCCACTGGGTTTAAAGTGTGGATCAAGTCTAACATTTTTTTTGTTGATTTTCTTTTCTGTTATTTTTAAAATGTTTATTTATTTTTGAGAGAGAGAGAGAGACAGAGTGTGAGCAGAGGAGGGTCAGAGAGAGAGAGGGAGACACAAAATCCAAAGCAGGGCTTGAACCCACAAACTGTGAGATCATGACCTGAGCCAAAGCCAGCTGCTCAGCTGACTGAGCAACCCAGGCACCCCACTTTGTTGATTTTCTGTCTGGATGATCTATCCATTGCTGAAAGTGAGATATTTAAATTTCTTAATGTTATTGCATCATTATTTCACTCTTCAGATCTGTTAATTTTTGCTTAAAATATTTGGGTGCTTCAGTGTTGAGTGTGTGTCCTTTTATATTATTATGCTTTCTTAATGAATTAACCCCTTTGTCATTATATAATGATCTTCTTTTTCCCTTTTTATCGTTTTTGGCTTAAACTCTACTTTGTTTAATAGAAACACAATTACTTCCATCCTCTTGCTTTCCACTGGCATTGAATATCTTTTTCCATTGCTTCACCTTGAGCCTAGGTGTCCTTAAAGCTAAAGTGAGGCTCATATAGGTCACATATAGTTAGACCATGTGTTTGTGTGTGTGTGTGTGTGTGTGTGTGTGTGTGTGTGTTTTAAATCTATCCAGACACTGTTCCTCTTGATTGAAGAATTCAATCCATTTTCATCTCCAGGAATTATTGATATTTAAGGACTTACAAATGCCATTGTATTAATTGCTTTCTTGTAGTTCCATTGTTCCTATTTTTCCTTCCCTTTTTGGCTATCTTTGTTAATTACTTTTTTCATCGTGGAATACTCTGATTTCTTTCTCTTTCTCTTTTGTAAACCTACTAAATGGGTTTGCTCTCTGCCTCCCACTAGGCTTATATAAAACATCTTGTAGATATAAAAGTCTGTTTTATGCTGATGGCAGCTACCATCCATGCATACAAAAATATCTATCTTCTCATATTCCTCTCTGTGTATGCTTTTAATGTCACAATTGATTTCTTTTTATATTGCATATCCATAAACAAATTATAGTAACTATAGTTATTTTTAACATTCTTTTTCTTTAGCTTTTATACTATAGTGAAATGATTAACATACTGTCATATCACAGAATTAAAATTTTCTGAATATGGCTACACTTTTCCAGTGTTGTATATTTTTGTATTGTTTCATATTACTGATTAGCATCTTTTCTTTTATTATAAGGTAGATTAAGAATTGATGAACTCTCTCAGATGTCTTCCTGGAAGAGTCTTTATTTCTCTTTCTTACCTGAAAGATAATTTTGCCATGTAGAATATTCTTCACTGAGAGTTTTTTCTTTTAGCACTTTGAATACATAACTCCCCTCTCTCCTGGCCTGCAAGGTTTGTGCTGAGAAATCTTCTGATAGCCCAGTGAGGGCTTTTTTTTTAGGTCATAATTGTTTTTTCTCTTGCCACTTTTAGAATTCTTTCTTTGTGTTTGGTTTCTGACATTTGATAGTTTCATTATAGTGTGTCTTGTAACATCATTTTGGATTGAAGTAATGGGGTGACATATTAGCTTTGTGAACTAGACATCCACTTGCTCCCCAAGTTAGGGAAGTTTTCAGTCATTATTTCTTTAAATAAGCTTTCTGACTCCTTCTTCTCTTTCTCCTCCTCCTGAACTCTCTCACTCCTGCCCCAGTGATCCTGATTTTTGGCTCATTTGATAGTATTCCAAAGATCACATAGGCTTACTTTGCTCTTTTTTATTCTTTTTCCTTTGTTGTCTTTTTACTGGGTTATTTCAAAGTTCCTATCATCTAACTCACTGATTCTTTCTATATCTTGATCTATTGTGATGTAGATGATCTCTACAGATGTAGATGGCAATTTTTATTTCATTCACTGAATTATTCAGCTCCTGAATTTCTCTTTGGTTCTTTTTTCGTTATTTCCATCTCTTTGTTAAATTTCTCATTTTGTTTTCCTCATTTTGTTGAATTGTCTTGTGCTTTCTTGTAGCTCTTAGAGTTTCCTCAAAATAGCTATTTTGAATTCTCTATCAGATAAATCACAGGTTTTCATATCCGTGGGTTTGGTCACTGCAGGATTAGTGTGATCTTTCTTGGATATCCTGTTTCCTTCATTCTTCACATTCTGAGGTACTTCTCATGACTCTTTTCACACTTGATGCAGAAGTTACCTCCTCCAATCTGTGCAGGCTGCCTCCAGATGAGAAATATTTTCCATTGATCTTGCTCTATATTCTGCGACTTTCTCTGACCTTGTATGGATACAGTGGCTCCACATTTTTTGCTCTTTCATGTGGCTGAAATCTCAAGCTTATATATCTTCTTTCAATTTTATAATGTACCAATTTCTTTTGTTTTCCCAAAGGTGGAGCTACAGCTCAAGATTATGGTTCCTTCCTTGTTCACAGACCCTGACCTGTGTTCTATGTACACTCCTGGTCCACTGGCGCTCACGCTGGCCACCTGCCTTAGGAACACACACTAGGAGCAGGCTGCAGAGTGGGGTGAAGTGTGTCTTGGGCACCTGGGTCATTGTAGTTGTCTATAGGGCAGTTGGGGGGAAATCAGTGAGATTTTCTCTGAGGCTCATGGGTCAGCTGCCTCTTGGAGTCAAGAAAGTAATCAGGAGGAAATGTGCCCCTTTGCTCTCCTCTGATACTCTTATCTGCTTCTTTCCAGGCTTTCCCTCACCCCATCCAGAGCTCTCAATTTAATACTCTGGGTAATTGTGGGTGGAAAATGGGTTTCTTTAGCAGTCTGCACAGCGGGGGAGCTAGGACTCGCTTACTACCTTCCCTTTCCCTTGCCAAAAAGGCTCTGGTCCCCTTTGTTCTAAGTTGTGTCACCTTGGGGGAGGGAGGGCAATGCTGGAAAAGTCCTTCTGGTCCATTCCAGTGTGTCCAGACTTGTAATTTTGTTTTCTGCTTTTGTTTTTTGTTGTTGCTCAAATGGAATGCTGGAGCTTCTCTGGAAGCCTGGACTTCTCTAAAGGCTCTGCCCTCTGTGTACATCTGTACAGGTGCTGTTTCCCAGGTGCTCCCATGCTGTGCTGAGTGAGGGGGTGAGGCCAGTTCACAGGCCCCTGTTGGTTCCAGGCTCATCCCAAGGTGTGTTTGTTACCCAATGGGAGATGGGTGAGACCCCTGTGAGGCCCTTTGGCCTCCATACTGGATCCAAGAGGCACCTGTGTTATGGATGGTTGACAAATTTTAGTTGTAGAATATCATGAAGCTGATATTATTCTTCTTGAATAATTCTTCTTATTTAAGAAGGAAGAGAAAATATCCTTTTGGATAGTTTGAGTGGGTCTCTGAAAATAACTTGTCTGAGATGTCTTCCATTTTTAGGAAGAGAATAACAGTGTGTGGGGAAAAAAGATGAAGTATCTTAAACACAAATAATGTATCAAAGTCAATAAAGAATTAAGCTTTCATGCACATCTCTGCATTGTAAAACTGACATAATTTTGTTCTTTTAGAAGCTTTTTCTTTCTAATTTTCTTTCAGGAAAATTTATTTTAGCTTTAAAAATAATTCTATCATAGGGGGTGCATGGGTGAATGAGTTGGATGAGTGTCTGACTTTGGCTCAGTTTATGATCTCACAATTTGTGAATTGGAACCCACATGGGGCTCTGTGCCGAAAGCTCGGAGCCTGGAGGCTACTTCAGATTCTATGTCTCCTTTTCTCTGCCCCTCCTCCACTGGCACTCTATCATCTCGCTCTCAAAGATAAACATTAAAATAAATAAATAAATAAATAATTCTATTAAAATATGTGTTTCTATCTTTCTCTTACTATCTTGTAAAGGTACTAATGTGTATATATATATCTGTGTAGGTGTGCTTTCCACAAATGAAGTGAGCTTGCTGATGATTTTTATTGTATGCCTGTGACAGAGGCAGATATTTCATGAAGTTCATCTCTTCTTATTTCCTTCGGTCTCAGCTTCCCGGTGATCCTATCCCACCCATTTTGGCTGCTCACCTCCCTCCACCAAGGTCCACTTCTTAGAATACAACAGCCTCTTACATAAGATTTTCTGCTATTCTGAGTGCACAGGTAATTGTTTAGGAAATCCGTGTTGTGATTTGCCCAATTTTACAGGTGGCACAATGAGGTAATGAGAGATGAAGTTATTTGCCCAGTCATAAAACTTACAGTTGGTAGGATTAATATCCACATCAAGGTTGCCTGCCTCCAGAGCCCATTTGTTAACTTATATAACTCCATGAAACATTTCAGTTATTGACCCAGCACTTATGAGGTTAGTTCACAATATTCATTTTCATTAAAATTGCACTTCTTTCCAATTCATAATGTATTCTCTCAGAAAGGTTTTTTCTTCAGTTAAATAAACTCATGAAGCACAAACTCCAATATTATGATTTTGTTTCTGAAACATGTCCTTCCAAATATTAATATGTGTTCTCTCCTTTCAAATGAAAAGTTTATCCCATGATAAATTAGCATGAAAGTTTCTTTGAAAAGGTGCTGTTCTTAGACGCAGCCCATGTAATGCACAGACATCATATTTAGTAATTTGTGTCGTTGTACATTTCCTGATTTTGTCTTTCTGATTAAGTAGGTAACTGGACAGCTTTTCTAAAGGAATATTAAAAATTTCATAATGTTTCTGGGTGCCTGGGTGGCTTAGTCAGTTAAGTGTCCAGTTATGGATTTTGGCTTAGGTCATGATCTCACAATTTATTAGTTTGAGCCACACATAAGGCTCTACTCTGACAGCACGAATCCTGCTTGGAATTCTCTCTCTCCCCCTCTCTCTGCCCCTCCCCTAGTTTCTCTCTATCTATTTTTCTCAAAATAAA
Source organism: Helogale parvula (assembly GCA_004023845.1). Lineage (NCBI taxonomy): Eukaryota > Metazoa > Chordata > Mammalia > Carnivora > Herpestidae > Helogale > Helogale parvula. Next base: position 45,717 of record PJEM01006249.1, read on the forward strand.
TAAGTAAACATTTAAAAATTGTTTTCATAATGTTTCTGACAAGAAACTAAAAAATTAAGATCACAAGGAAACACAGCATAAGGATTCAATTCATATCAATGTCATATATTTGTTCTGAAATTTTTTTTCTGAAGCACAAATTATGAATATTTAGTATATGTTTCTTCCTGTTAAGTCTCAAAAATATGCCCTGGTAAGAGAATTTCTTAGGAAATTCTCTTAAGAAATTACATAGTTTGTACATCAGGGCTTTGCAATTCCTTTAGTGCAAAATAGTGAAAGATGACCCCCTCTCTTACCACCAAACATACTTTTTATTTACTATGCCATTGCCACCTTCACTTATGCATTATCACTGACAGTAATAGGAGAGACAAATCTGCTATAGTTCTTGTATCATATTTTATTTTTATTTTTTTCTTGTATCATATTTTAATCTTTTAGTCCTAACTGCCTCTTTGACTGTCCATGCCCTTGACACACCTCAGTGAGGATTCTAAGAGACTTGCAAAGCTAGTAACTGTGAAGTGTGTTAAGCGTTTCATAGCTGGGTATTATTTCATGAACAGTACCAAGGCTGGAAGGAATCAAGGGCATAAAGCCCATCAGCAAAGCTGACCAGACTCACATAAGACACCTTTATTGCCAACAGTTGAACCCCCTCCCCCCAAGTCACCATGTTAAAGGATAGTCAGGTCCATCTGAACTGACAGGCAAGCATCGGTTGAACTTCTTTTTATGTGAAAACATTGTCAAAGTAAAATTCAACAAGCAACCATATAACACATAAATACCGGAGCATGTCCTATTGTTCACTCAGTGTATGGTTTTAGGAAAGTTTTGTGACTTCTAAACTTGTCTGCTATACAAGATGATTACCTGCCTCACACAACTGAGTGTAGATTTTATAAATTCACTCTTTTCTCTAGTAGGCACTCAATAAGTGTTTATGAAATGTACAGCTGTAAATCGGTCATATAATAATTGAGAAATCACTCATTCAGAATCTGTCATTCCCCAAAGCAAAGATTTAGGCTAACATCAAAGGAGAAGGAGCTGTCTTTGTGAACACTTACAGAATTTTTAATTGTCTACCTCTAAATGTGTGAAACATCACCAAAAAGCCATTTTTACATCTTTACCAATATATTTCTGTACATTTTTACTTTTTTTTAAACTTGTTTTTCCTTTCCTTCATTACAGGAATTCATATACTAGTTTCATTTCAGTGATGGTAATTGGAGTGAGTGGAAAACTTTTCTTAAAGCCGTCTTCATTGGGAAGTGAATCTGACATCCAGAGAATTATTTGCAAATATATCCAGACCTCACAGTATTTTATTCCTGAGTCAGAACAATTTCTAAAGAGTGAAGGTTTTACACTTTCCCATCTATCTCAGTCGGTGGATACGCACAGTTATCCCGGATGTATTAAAGTTAGGATGACATTTGAAACTGCATCCATCCTGAAACGCACTGGCTTTGCTTTATCTCTGTGATAAAAGGAAGATTCTCCAGCCGAAGTGAAGTTTGGAGAACAAATCCCGAATGTGGGTCTTGCTCACAGTTCTTTCCTGAAAACCCTAAAATTTGTGTTGAAAATTAAAACAATAAACCATGTTATGGCAGAAAACAATGTGAAACAGACACTTTTAGACTCTGGAAACAAATTAAGTACTCCCAATTCTTGGTTCTAAATCTAAATCACACTTTTAAATCTTTGTTCTAAATCTAGAAATTTATCTAAACTATCCTAAAGCTAAATTACTAAAGAGAAAGAAATCTGAAATCTTTGCTTCTGCTTTAATCCCGTGGTTGGTCACTTTATGTATTTATTTTCCTCTGCAATGCTACAGGTCCTCACCTACTTAAATAAACCTGCAATTCTAATTTTAACTCTATCAAATATAGAAATCATATTCTATCCTAGAGATAGACAATCACAAAATGCCTCTAAACTAAATAACTCCAAGACAGCATTTCAGGAAACTGTTCTCATTTCCACATGATTTCTTTCGAGAGCTTTTTTGTTCACGTGTGAAAACCATCAGTAAAGTCTCTTTCCCATAAGAGGTGATCTTGTAATCTCCTTTCCTCTCTTTGGCCCCCCTTCACCTTCTCTTTTCCTCTCTTTTCTTCCTTCCCTGCTTTCCCATCTGCTTTCTCCCCTCACCCCCTTCCTCTGAGGCAGCATAAAATTTTGAATGAATGTTAGCCTTTTAAAAAGGTAAACAGACACAATTTCAGGCACGTTCCACTATTTTCTGTTTGTGAAAATTCGAGCGCATCATGTATCCTGTTCAAATGTGCACTATCTCACCTAAACGATAGAATGGTTAAAATGAAGAAATTAGAAAGTATATATAAAGTGCCTAACATATGTAAAGCATTCAATAAGCATAAGACATTATTGTTAAATATTCTTTCTCTTTTGCTTTCTCTGCCATTTCCTTTTTTCCTTGATTCTTGACTTAAGTGCAGCACGGCGACAATTGTGAAGTTACGTGGTGCCACAGAAGGAAACCTCGTCTTTTCGCTCATGAGCCCTCAATCTGTTAGAAAAGATAAACTGACAACAACAACACAATAAGGATGACAGAGGCCAGCTAAAGTGGCCAGTTGTTGATGAGTTTTAGACACGCACCTGTTGGAGTTGAAGGAGTCTGCAGGCTGTACCCACAGAAGACAGAGCTACACTGTTCCCACAGATTTTCTCTTTCTCCCCCAATACCAGTACAGCTGACATTCTTTGGGACTTTCTGTTGTACCTCTATGGAGCTGCTTCATGAACAAACTGATTATTCAAAGTTCTTCCTTGGAATTGCCTGAGTTTCAAGGATTTGTTTATAGAATTCTTTCCTTGTGATGAAACATCTCAGTTTCTGGGTGTCCTGCATATCCTGGATAAGCTATTGTTTGCTCAAATTGAGCCCAGTTTAATAATGCTGGTCTCTTGCATTGCAGCTTTTGGCCATGGTGGACAGGAGTCAGTGGGTAAATGCTTGGGCATACAAATTCTGGGGTGGGAGAGGGGCTCTGGGACAGCTCAGGACTGTGTCCAGTTAAGCCTCTCAGAGGGCCCCATGCAGGGCTTAATTTAGAGTAGTGACCACTCATTAACACTCATTTTGGTTTTTTCCCCATATCTATACTGCTTTCTTTCACCCATCACTAGTGTTTCCGGGACCATCTCCCATGTCCTTTTTGGGCATGTCTGTATGGGAAAACCCAATGTCTGACATATTCTGACAGTGTTTGGTAATAGAAGTCACCCAGTAAATGGTGATGCCATTGTCATCCACATCTTCATCATCACAAATATAGAATAAGAGACTTTTCTGTGTTGTTTTTTATCACTTTGCCTTATTGGGAAGAGTGTAGCCCACAATTTGGGGAAAAAAAGATCCATGTCATTTGGGTTAGACTGTTGTGTGAAGGTTATGACATTTACTCTGGCCAATTCTTGTCCTCAGTATTAACTGAGTGGCTGCCATTGTAACACCTGATCTCAGGCATGAATCTAATAGAATATTAGAAAGACATTCTTCCCTGAAACCAACCTGATCACTGCAGCAAACTACAAAAACAGCTTTGCTTTCTCCAGCCTTAATGACTTGAAAACTTGAATACACAGTATTTGTTTCTGTTGTTTAGAGCACCTTCTTTATAGCAAATTCTTACTCATCTTTAATTATTCAGAAGTCTCTTCTCTGGGAAGCCACCTTGGGGCCTTTGCAGTTAGGGTGACTTGCTTTCCCCTCCGTTTCCATGTAATTATAGATTTTTTAAACACCTGTCTTCTGAGTGCCTTGAGGCAGGGATCAGACTTGTTTACTTACTCAGAATTGGATCCTCAGTCACTAGCAAATTAAATAACAAAGCTTTTAATATTTAATTGGATAAATAAGTGAATGGTCAGGAAGTTGTGAAAAAAGTTTGAATGGTCTCACTGGTTCTCTTTCATGAAGGTAATAGGAATAGGAAGGAGATAAAGCTCAGATTACTTTAACTGAGGGAAAGACAAATGATCCAGGGAAAGGAAGAAACAGAACCAAGACATTGCTGGAGATATGAGAATAAGAAATAAAGGGGCAACGGAAGACAGATTCTTTTCTACAGGCTAAGATGCCTTTTGTCTTGTTTACCACAGCAATCCCAGTTGAAACTTGCTTTCTTGGTATAATTATTAATAGTGCCCCACTAAACTTACCAAAGTATCCCAGCATGGATAATACATTTTGTGATTAATTTGCCACAGAAAGATTTAGATGTTGCCTTGGAGAAGGAGAAATGCATATTGGGAAAAGAAACCTTACAAGATAGGAGGTGGTTATTTTCCTATCTCTTTTTCTCGCCTTCACCATTTTCCATAATTTTATCTTCTATTCACTTCCCCTCTGCTTCCTGGATCCTTCAAGGCATCAACTTTATTTTGTAACTCATTTATAGCATTTCTTCAATTTTTTTAATGTTTTATTTATTTTTGAGAGAGAGAGAGACATAGTGTGAGTTGGGGAGGGACAGAGAGAGAGGGAGACACAGAATCCCAAGCAGGCTCCAGGCTCTGAGCTGTCAGCACAGAGTCTGACCTGGGGCTCAAAGCCATGAAACGTGAGATCATGACCTGAGCCAAAGTCAGATACTTAACCAACTGAGCCCCCAGGGTGCCCTCATTTACAACATTTCTTAATTTGTCATGATTATTTCTTAAGTTTTTTGATCTCTGCAGCAATAGAGTCTCTGCTGTCTTCTATGCTTTTTAAAGCCCAGCTATTAGTCTTATGAATATTATTCTAAATTATTGTTCAGATATATTGTTTATATCTGTTTTGAGCAATTCTCTAGCTCCATTTTCTTCCAGCAATTTCTTTTGAGGATGATTCTTCCATTTCATCATTTTGGCTAGTTTTCTGTCTTTATGTGTTTTAATAGTTGTTTTGTGTCCTGCATCTGTGAGAACTACTATATTAAAATACCATACACTGTCCAGGGCCTGGCCCTTCAGGAGGTGTGTATGGAGTGTTTTGCACACTCTCTATTGTTGTGTCTCTGGTTGTTTTGTCTCCCTACTCGTAGTGGTAGTTTGAACCTTCCACCAGCTGTGCTTTGATTTTCTGTTGAAGTAACCTGCTGTCCTGCCAAGCTGTCTCAGTAGGGCCCTGGAGGTGTTTATGTCACTCTGTAGCCCCAATTCCTGGAATTCCACGTGTTCTGACCTCAGTGCTGCTGCGTTAGAGGGACAAGGGAACTTTGAACCCCTCTTTTCTGCCATCTTGATCTTCCCCAAGACAGGAGGCATTCTATGGGACATTTTTATGTTGGGGCTTTGGGTCATTTGATGGATGCAACAGTAGTAAACACTCTGATTTAACTGGGACAATTTTAGCTTGTCCAACCAAAAGCCAAAAAAACCAAAATGTTCTGAATCAACACTTTTGAGATGGTTTTGCTGCCATTCTAAAAGTTAAGAGCAACCACTCTTCCCTCTTTCCGGGGAAGAACCATATTCTCTGAGAGGTGACCTAATGGAGTTGGGCCTGATGTTCATACTGAAACACAAGATTCTGGTAGAAACACTCCATGGAAACCATAGAAATAAAATCTGAGGCCACATAAAATTGAATAAAGATTTGTAACTGCTTAAGAACATAAACTGGGATAATCACTAGTCCATTTTAAGACAATCTTCAGTCTTACTTAATACTGATTTTTAAAATGGAAAAGTACTGAGAGTCTCGTGGCCAGGTTATCATCGGGGTTCATTACTAGGAGCCAGCATTTTAGTTTTAAATCTCTTATAATTGATCAGTATGTCAAAATTATTCTTAATGGTGAATAACATAATTAAAATAATGGATGGATTAATGATAATTACTTATAGGCCTGGGAATTAATGAAGAATTTATTTATTCATTTATTATTTATTGTGGGATTGATGCATGATAACATGTGTATACTACAATATGCTCCAGAAAGAACTGTGGTTGCCAGACTTCTCAGAAACTCACTCTAGACACACCTTGTGTTCTGAAAAGCCACTTTAGGGTCTACAACTGATTTCTCTTATATTTAAGACTATCTGTTGTGATCACTGTAGTTAGAATCTGACTGTCCTCTAATTTACTTATAGACAGGATCATACATGAATTTATACCTGCTGGAAGTGTAAGGCGCTGGTCCGATTTAGCCTTCCCCTGTACTTAAAGGGGAAGGCGCCGGCTTCTCCAGATGAAAGGGCCCGCATTAAGGAGGGACAACTCCTGCGGCGCCCAGTCGGGAGAGGCCGGCTGATACCTTTGACCTTTCTAGAGGCGGGCCTAGTCACAGCCCATGTGGGGCGTTCTGGGCCCACTCTGATTGGTCAATACTCCAAATGTTGTGATTGGCTCCCACAACTGCCAGTATTGATGGCTCCCACAACTGCCAGTAGGGATTGGATCACTGTACACCTGTCATCATTTCCTGTAACTCCCTCTCCCAAAGGCATAAAAAGCCCTGCCCTGCCTTTGTTCTGGGCTCTCTCCACATGGCCAGCAAGTCGGGTGGAGACTGTGAGCCTGAGCTTAAGCTTGTAATAAAGGCCCTTTGCTTTTGCAGGCATGACTCGGTCTCCCTAGCAGTCTCTGGTGTTTGTTTTGCGGTGATTTTACAAACTTGGGTACAACATTTGGTGCATTGGCAGGGAAATCCCCCTCCCTGCCCCAGAGCTCCTGGGACACCGACACGTTGGGCCTAATCACCAGCTGGTGAGTGCACTCGTTTTTTTGTTTTCTTGCAAGGTTTTTGTTTGTCTGTTTATGTGTTTGTTTGTGTGCATCTGTCCGTCTGGGTCTTCGGACCGTCTGGGTCCTTTGGGACCATCTGTAGTTTGACTGATCAGTTTGGTTTGTGAGCCTCAAAAGAGCCAGGTGGACGCGCCGTGGAAAGCTCAGGGCTGTGGGTGCCAAGAGACGTCTGCACCCACCCAAGGAGTAGGTGAGTGGGGTCTAGGACCCCACCAGGAGGCCAGAGAGCCGGCTCACCTTGCTGAAGTGGGTGAGTGGGGTCCAGGACCCCACCGGGAGGCTGGAGAGCCGGCTCACCTGCAGGGGGTTTCACTGGTGGCAGCAGCAAGACCCCATTAGGAACAGGGGGAGACTGGAGTAGATCTCCTCTTGCCAGGATTCTGGTGGCTCTCTGGACATCGGTGGCACAAGGGAAAGCTGGGTGCCCTTGGCTTAGCCACAGAGCCATCTTGTGTCTGTCTGTTTGCAGTGTGGTATTTCTGGGGTCTCCACTGGTGGCAGCAATGTGACCCCATTGTGTGTGTATTTCCCTGTGCAATTGTTTGTGTAAGTCCTCCTTAGGAGGGAGGCAAGGACAGAGGTGGAGTGTAAGTCCTCCTCAGGAGGGAGGCAAGGTATAAGTCCTCACCGGGACGGAAGTGGAAACTGGTGGTTCCTCCCTGACTGAGGGGTGCCACTGGAGCCATCTTGTGTCTGTCTGTTTGCAGTGTGGTACTTCTGGGGTCTCCACTGGTGACAGCAGTGAGACCCCTCTTGCATTTGTTTGCTGTGCGTGCGTATGTTCTCTGTGCATCAGTTTGCTGTGTGTCTAAGTGTGATTTTTGCTGTGACTACATTTAGGGATTTTCTTATGAGAATGTGGGGTCTTTATCCTACATATTTTTCTTTGGAAAGCATGCAAAGACCACCATATTACTTTCATTTTCTCCTCTCCTGGCCAGGAGGACTAATTTTTGTGTTCTATGGCTTAATCCTGTCTTTTGTGCTGTTTTATTTTGTTGGAACTCATGTCATGGGAAAGTCCACCTCAAAGCCTCTAGATCTGGCTCTGCTTCACTTCAAGGAAGTTAGGGTTCGAGCTCACAGCTTATCAATGGATGTCGAAAAGGGAAAGATTACTATATTCTGCACATCTACATGGCCTACTTTCGAGGCAGGATGGCCCCCTGAGGGTACTTTTCACCTTCCAATCATAGAAGCAATAGAGGAAAGAGTTTATCAATGTATGGGGGACCATCCGGGTCAGATTCCATACATTGTTGTCTGGAAGAACCTGGTCAGTAACCCACCCATTTCGGTGAAACCCTTTCTCTTCAGTATCTTCTCAGGTTCTGGTGACTTGAACCCCAGAAGAAGAAAAGCCGAGACGAACCACGACCTCACCCTCAGCACCCCCCTACCCGGTTTTGCAGAAAGGAGTGGATGAGGATCTTCTCTTTCCCCCTCCACCTTACCGACCTCCTCCAACTCCCTCTGACCCTGCTTCTAATGTCCCATTGCCACCACAGCCATCTTCCTCTGCTCCATCCCCTTCCGTTGAAGGAGGCCCAGCATATGGGGCCCATGGCCAAAGGGATACCACCCCAGACTCCACAATGTTCCCCTTGTGGGCCATGGGACCTATAGACGAGGCAGGAAACTAGACTCATCATTATTGGCCCTTTGCCTCTTCTGACCTTTATAATTGGAGGTCTCAACCCCCCCCATTCAGAAAACCCCAAGGGCCTCATTCGGTTGTTAGAAACTGTACTCTTTACTCACCAACCCACTTGGGATGATTGTCAGCAATTGTTACAGGTTCTGTTTACAACTGAGGAGTGAGAACGGATCCTGCTGGAAGCACGAAAATTTGTTCCTTGTCCGACAGGAGTACCCACCATAAACCCCGCTGACATCGATGCCGGATTTCCCCCCATGTCCACCCCAATTGGGATTATAACACAGGAGAAGGTAAGGAGCGCCTCAAGGTCTATCGCCAGGCTCCATTGGCAGGTCTCAAAGCGGCCGCTAAGAGGCCCACTAATCTGACTAGGGTATATGATATAAGGCAGGAGGCAGATGAAAACCCTGCCGCTTTTCTAGAATGGGTGATGGATGCCTTCAGACAGTTCACCCCGTTTGATCCAGAGCATGCAGATCATAAGTCAACTGTGGTAATGGCTTTCATTAACCAGGCTGCGCCCAACATTAAGAGAAAGCTACAAAAAGTCGAGGGCCTCGGAGAAAAGACTCTCCGAGATCTAGTAGAGATAGCAGAAAGAGTGTACAATAACAGGGACAGTGCTGAGGAAAAACAAGTAATGGCAGAAAAAAGACAAAATAGAGATTTAGCTAGAGTGTTGCTGGCCTTGACTGCCAACCCAGAGGACCGCCACCACCAATTAAAGAAAATTGCTGGAAGAAGAGGACAAGAAAGAGACCCAGAGCGCCACAGGACACCAATGGGGAATCAATGCGCCTATTGTAAGGAGGAAGGACACTGGCTCAGAGACTGCCCTAAAAGAAAAAGCACGCCTAAAGTGTTATTTGCTGGGGAAGATAGTGATTAGGGAGGACAAGGTTCGAAACCCCTCCGTGAACCCAGGGTAACTCTTAAGGTGGAGAGGAAGTCAACTAACCTGTTGGTGGACACTGGGGCTCAACACTCGGTATTATTAGAGGCCAAGGGGCCTACCTCAAGTAAGCAATCTTGGGTCCAAGTAGTCACCAGGACCGAGCAGTATTCGTGGACTATCCCAGACTGTCCTTACCCCCTGCTGGGGAGAGACCTTAACTAAATTGACCTTAGAGACTGGCAGAGACTGGGTAGCTCTCCTTCCCTTTACCCTGTATCAGGTGAAAAACTCTCCCTACCAAATGGGTATAACTCACTTTGAAATTATAGTTTTGTGACTCTTGTTGTGTTTGCTTACCCAGATTAAGAAATCTGTGATATTCAGGAATGTTATAAAGGGTTTTTTTTTTTTTTTGTAATCTAGAGCATTTATGTTTTCTCTCTACTCAAACCATCTAAAATTCAAAAACACAGTGAGTATTCCACCAATGCATTAGTCTTGATTTGGCTATCTCAGATAAAGGAGGTTTTTTAGAGAGAAAAACTCAATGCACTACTGTGAATTTAACTCTAGTTCTGTTGTCTTTTAATATTTGTTGTTGGATCTCAGGCTTGTTAGTCTGTGAGGATGATATTTAAAATAGGGGTCACGCCTTTTCAAGAGACTTAAATGTGGACTTCACAGATAAACAAGAAGTTCAGCCCCTATTAAAGTTTCAGGCATCACCCTGGAGTTAAGGCCAGCTCTGAAGAACCCTCAACTTGGTGAGGTGATCCGGATCCAGATGATCAGCTTGAACTAATCCTCAAAAAGACTCTGACTCTGGAGATCTCCAGCCCTGCTCCAGCCACACCCCAGAAGCTGGCTGGTCTAGCATGGCAGAAGCCTGAGGAATCACCAGTCCACTTTCAACATTTGGCTAATAAGTTCATAGCATTTGTCAAAGAGCATGTAAATGGTAACATAGTTAACCCAGGATTGGGTCAAGTTACAAGACAGAGGGGGGAATGTAAGGCGCTGGTCCGATTCAGGCTTCCCCTGTACTTAAAGGGGAAGGCGCTGGCTTCTCCAGATGAAAAGGCGTGCATTAAGGAAGGACAACTCTTGCGGTGCCCAATCGGGAGAGACCGCCTGATACCTTTGACCTTTCTAGAGGTGGGCCTAGTCACGCCCCATGTGGGGCGTCCTGGGCCCACTCTGATTGGTCAATACTCCAAATGTTGTGATTGACTCCCACAACTGCCAGTATTGATGGGGGGGGGGATAGGGATTGGATCACTGTACACCTGTCATCATTTCCTGTAACTCCCTCTCTCAAAGGCATAAAAAGCCCTGCCCTGCCTTTGTTCTGGGCTCTCTCCACATGGCCAGCAAGTCAGGTGGAGACTGTGAGCCCGAGCTTAAGTTTGTAATAAAGGCCCTTTGCTTTTGCAGACATGACTCGGTCTCCCTAGCAGTCTCTGGTGTTTGTTTTGGGGTGATTTTACAAACTTGGGTACAACAAAATGATTACTGATACACTTATATAGTATAATTGTTTTATTGTGAGCATTATATTGTATTACACATGAACAGAATAGGAAGTAAACTGCCTGCACCCACACTGGCATTATTTATAGTGGGACCTCTATTAAAGTGATAAGATAGGAAAACACCTATCAATAGCAGAATCTCCATTAAAGGGATAGATAGAACGGGTGGATAGATGTAATTTAGTGTACATTTTGTGGTAATTGAATGCTTTCCCAGACAGATGTCCCACTATTTTTGAAAACAAGAATAAACTGCAATTTATTTACTTGATAGTATTATAGGTTCCCTGATCCCTCTGGAAACCTAGATCCCTGGTTTTAAAGTTTTCTTCTTTACTCAGGAGAAAATATATTCAGGAGAAAAATGTAGCAACTCTACACAAATATCAACTTTGTGTAGAAAAACAGAGATATAAGAAAAACCTGGACAACTTTAACTTTGGAAAAAGAGAAAAAAAAGTGCTCAGGGGAAAGAAACTTGGAATTTGATGAAAGAACACAGGATGGATGAATCTAAGTTAATTGTCAGGTTGCAAGAGCAGACAGGAGGTAGCCTGCTGAGGCTGCTTAGGGGACAGGATGCAGTGGGAGCAAGAACCTCAGTGTGTCACCTGGTGCTTTGGGTGAGAAAGTAATTCTAACTTACTAATGTGCTTTACCTTCAGTTGGTCTCTCAACATGTAACCAAATGCCCATTTTTGCAACTCTGTGTTGGACTCCAGGTGGCTAATGGGAAGGTAATTGCCAATCTTAGCAACAAAAATCCATTTTTTAAGTAAGTAACCATGTCATCTCCTTTTATATAAATAGACACAGGGACACCTGGGATGGGGGACAATTGCTTAGTATCTGACCCTTGGTTTTGGGTCAGGTCTTGATCTCAATGATTTCATGAGTTCGTGCCCTGTGTTGGGCTCTGTGTTGACCATGTGAAGCCTGCTTTGGATTTTCTCTCCTCCTTTATTTCTCTACTTTTCCCCCCTCCCCCATGCTCCACTGCCATGCTCACTCTTCTTTGTCTCTATCAAAAATAAATAAATAAATTTAAAAAATTGTTAAATAAACTAAGTAGTCAGTTTTGATGAATGAACACCTGCAGACACATCCACTCCACTGGGTTCTTTCTGGAGGTGAGCAGAGCACAACTGCTGCCTGTTGAACAACAGAGGAAATTCTGTGAGCCACCTGGTCCCATCAGAGTTGATCCAGAATTGTCAGGAGAAGATAGGGCCACCTTACACTAGGCCTCATACACCATACTCCGTGTCTTACAATGGACACAAAGGGGGATATGTTCTTTGTTTGGGGAATCAAGAATCCCCCAAGCAAAGTACACTGTATAACATATATAACCCTCACCATGGCCAGACCACACTATGACTGTCTGCTCCTCCTCTACTGCTCTCCATTTCTCTCTGCTTCAGTTCCTGGCAGTTTGCTGGGTTTCATGAGTGATAGTTCCCATGAGGTTTAGCTCTATTCTTCCTACTATCTTTGATGCCTAGGATAACATAAAGGAAAAGGCCCAAGGGGCTATCTGTTCCTTACAACTAAGAGCGAAAGAACTAAATTGGCCTTAAACACTCTCAACTAGATTAATCACTGCAGTTAAAAAAAATAGGATCTTTTGTGTTTGTGATATTTATTATAAGCTTCTGAAGAACAGTGTTTATTTACTTACTTTTTATCACTGTGGTAGGCACCAATGTTTCGAATACATTAAATGCTGAATAAGTGAATGATGCAGGAACTTAAGCAGTTTACTGACTCGGCAGTGTCTGGTTCTGTCTTCTCCCCACCAAATGCTGCAGATGTTGCAAAAGTCACCAGACATTTCTCTGATCCCAGGATTTAACTTCTGGCCATATTTCTCCTGGGCTCTCTTATTTATTTATTTATGTATTTATTTATTTATTTACTTATTTATTAATGTTTATCTGTGAGAGAGACAGAGACAGAGAGAGAAAGAGAGAGAGAGCGCATGACCAGAGGAGAGGCAGAGAGAGACACACACACACAGAATTCGAAGCAGGCTCCAGGCTCTGAGCTGTCAGCACAGAGCCCGATGCAGGACTCAAACACACAGACCATGAGATCATGACCTGAGCTGAAGTCGGATGCTCAACAAACTGAACCACCAGGCAATTCTTGGGTTCTTTTTTAGAATATTTGTCCTAAATCTCTGTGGTACATTATTTGCTGACCTTTTGTTAAGTGTTGTCTGAAGCCTACTGGAAGCTCTAAAGATTTGGAAGAAAGAGTTCCCTTTCATACCATGCACAAAAATGAAGCCAGCTGAAAGGCAGGTGCCCTCTATGAATGGGCACATAGAGTCTGGAGTCACACTACTCAATGTGGGTAGAGGAAACAACTGAACTAGCACTTGGATGAAAAAGAAAATGTAAAGAGGACCTTGGAGGTGAAATTCCCACACTGCTATGAGAATGCATCAGAGATCATGAGGAGTTCCAGATGGAATCCTAGAATAGTGAGGGTAGAAACTGACCATCTGCAATGTAGTGCAATGCCCCCTGATATCAGCAGCCCCCACCCAAGAAACAAATAATCCAGTGTATAAATGGGCAGGAGATATAAACACTTTTCCAAAGAAGACATCCAGATGGCTAACAGACACATATAAAGATGCTCAACATCACTCATCATCAGGGAAATACACATCAAAGCCACAATGAGAGACCACCCAACAACTGTTAAAATGGCTAAAATTAACAACTCAGGCAACAACAGATGTTGGTGAGGATGTAGAAAAAGAGGATCTCTTTTGCACTGCTGGTGGGAATGCAAACTGATGCAGCCACTCTGGAAAACGGTATGGAGGGTCCTCAAAAAATTAAAAGTAGAACTACCTTACAATAGAACAATTGAACTACGAGGTATTTATCCAAAGATACAAAAATGTTGATTTGAAACACATGCACCCCAGTGTTTATAGCAGCACTATTAACAATAGCCAGCATATGGAAAGAACCCAAATGGGTAAAAATGTGGTATATACACACAATGGAATATTATTCAGAGATGAAAAAAATGAAATCTTGCCATTTTCAACATTGTAGATGGAACTAGATCAATTATGCTAAGTGAAATACATCAGTCAGAGAAAGACAGATATCACATGATTTCACTTGTATGTGAGATTTGAGAAACCTAACAGATAAACATAAGGGAAGGGAAGGAAAAATAAGATAAAAACAGAGAGGGTGGCGAACCATACTCAACTCTTAAATACAGAGAACAAATAGGGTGCTGGAGGGCAGTGGATGGTTTAGATGGGCGATGGCATAAAGGAGGGCCCTTTTCAGGATGAGCACTGGATGTTATATGTAAGAGATGAAATCACTGGGTTCCAGTACTGAAGCCAAGACCACACTGTGTGGTGACTAACTTGAATATAAATTTTTTTTAAAAAGTGTATTGATGCTTCATGCTCTCAAACTTTATACTCAAGCCTAATTAATCTGTAATTCCAACTAGAATGATCCTTCCTTAAATGTTCTGGGAAGGAGATTATGCTTCTCACAGATTTCTTCTACTAATTGCCTAGCTATTAGGGTCCTCTTCATAGGAAACAGCCAAAGCCTAAGCATGGACAGAAGAGGACCTTAACATTTGCTCACAAACATCCACCCTTCCCCAGCCTGCCATGACTCCTGTATTCAGGAGACAATGAATTTGAAATTAAGTGAGGGTGCTCTGCCTAAAGACAGTTTTCAGTACAACCCAGGATGGAATCAGGGAAACGAGTTAGCCATTACCTCATGGAGGTGAGAAATAGGAAATTTCCCTTGGACCAAAAAAAAAAAAAAGAAAAAAGAGGAAAGTGGAGATAGTAAGAAGTAAGCTCCCAGGTATATTCTAAAAAGAGAACAGAAAGAATTTTCTAATGACTTGGCTGTAAGGTGTGAGAAAGGGGGACATAAGTGTGTTACCAAAGGGTTTTGGTTTGAACTACTGGAAGATTAGAGCTGCTATTTATCAGATAGTGTGAATTCTACTATGACCAGGTTTGAGACTGGGAACCAAGGATGATGCTTTGAATATGTTCAGTTAGAGTCCATTTACATATCGCATGGAAGAACCCAACTAGTTCATTGCATTTGTGAATCCAGAGTTTAGCAGACATATCAGGTCTAGAGATACTAATTTGGGAGTAATTATTCTACAAATGACATTTAACCAAGAGACTCCAGGACTTCATCTGGGAGGAGTTTAGATCAAAGAGAGAAGTGATATAAGCATTTGGACCCAGCCCTGATTCAATATTTCCTCAAAGACTAGGAATCAATAAAAATAATATGAAATGGAACACCTACACAAGTTGAAGAAAAACTAAAAAAGGAGATACTCAAGAAGCCAAATATAAAATTTACATAATGAAAGTGTCCTATACTAAATTAAACAAAATCAAGGTACCAAAGTATGTGTGATACGACATAAATATCTGAATACCAGTCATAAAAATGAATAACAGTGAATGCTTCTGCATATGTTCACATGTACATAAATGTTTTCTAGAAGACTTCACAGAAGTGAGTAATTCTGATTACCTTCAGATAGTAGCAGAGAAAAGATGGAAGAATGGAAAGTGAATTTCTATTTTTTACCTCATGCTCTAATTTGATTAAAATTTTCACATCATCATATTCATAATAAATATCATTAAAATAATTTCTAATAGAGATTTATATAATATGAAAAATATTTGTAAAATATACATTAATTAATGTTCTACTTTTACATAGTTTTTTTTAACATTTATTTTTGAGAGAAAGAGCATGAGGGGTGAGGGAGGGGCACAGAAAGGGAGGGAGACACAGGATCTGAAACAGGCTCCAGGCTCTGAGTTGTCAGCACAAAGCCTGACCTGGGACTTGAACCCACGAACCACGAGATAATGACCTGATTTGAAGTTGGCCGCTTAACCTATTGAGCCCCCTAGGTGCCCATAAGTTTTTGTTTCTATGTTATAGTTCCCAATTAAAAAATGTTTGCAAAGTCATGAAACTCCATATTTACATGTTATTAATAAAAATGTCTGTAAGCAACAGGGTCAAAGTACGATAGTTATGAAACTAACTTCCAATTTACCTGATTCAAGCAACAACATGGCAATCTCATTAGATTTTCTTAGAAATAAAAGAAAGAGCAGCTATTATATGGTGGGAAAAAAACACACTTAAGAGTCAAAGATTTAGGACTGGGGTGTGAACTGTACCATTTTTGTGACTCCAGGTAGATCATACAATCTCTCTCAGCTTGAATTCCTTGATCTCCATAACCTAGGTGATAATGAGTTCACCTCAGTTCTAGGGATGGTTGTATGGGTGACATAGGCCAAAGGTCCCTAAAGTCCCATCAGTATTAGGATCACTGTTTTGCACAGAAGTCAAATCTCTGATCATTTGCTTCCCAAGCCTTGATTATGAGAGTTAGGATCCTATGGGTACTTTTTGAAGCTTCTGTTTATCAGGATGTTTCTATCCCTAATACTTGGAGAGGAAATTACATTACACACGGCTCTCTTACTGAGCACGGAAGACCCCCGTGCTAACCCCCATGCAGCAGCCAGTGAGGTCCCCTTCACTCATACGGCAGCAGTGAGAGGGCTATGGTCATTTCACCCAATTATAAACCTGGTTTCCTGGACAGCTTTCACTGCTCGGCATTATTTTCATGAGAGTCAGTATGCATTTTGTTCTTTATTAATTCATCCCATTTGCTTTTAGAGCATTGTCCATGTAGCTATTCTCTTCCAGGATTTATGTCTCAAAACAAATGATTGCTTTAATAAGAACCTCCCCAAACTTACAAAAAACGGAGTGGCTCCTTAAAGTATGGTTGTCATACACCCTCGATTCCCAAATTCTAGTTGGCTACATAAAGTTGATTGCTTCTAAGATGTGTTCCAACCAGCATGTGAACTGTGAACACTGCCAGACAACTCTTTTACATCTATTCTGGCCATCTGTTATATTAATATTTAGTAACAACTAGGATATCAAATTTTTGAGGGCTAGGAGAAAAGTATTTGCCCCCAATAAGCTATGATTCATTCTTATTTAAATTTGGAGTAGGGAAGAAAATGTGGGATTGTATGCCTACAAGACTCATTAAATTGATTGCATTGTCCTAAAGGACCCTGGAGACACAGTACAGGTTCAAGAACCTAAAAGGGACCATTCCTAAGACTTTCCACAAGATTGCTCAGTGGAGGGTCACAGGCACATGAGGGAAAATGTTGTGGATTTTATTTTTGGAAAACACAGACATTGGGGGAAAGACACCAGGAGAGGTGTGGAGGATGCTCCTTGGACCCATTTCTCTGATTCCAGCACACAGGCTCATCTCAGCGCCTTGGCTCCTCTGGGTGAGGAGGCAGGCTGAAGGGAGACGTGTTCTCCATCCACCAGACCTGCCACATTGGCCTCTGCCCTCAGTGATATTCTGGGGGTTCAAATATAGTCGTGAGTGCTCTGTGAATTCCTGCTGGAGAAGTGTGGACTGATTTATGTTCAAAGTGTTCTAGTATATTATTCTCCCAATTCTAATATATTATCTTCCCAATTCTCATATATTATCCTCCCAATTCTCAGTTTCTGAGTTATGGTATAAGGTCTCCTTTTGCTGATTTGAATTCTAACTTTAAAATGAAATGAAAATCTCCAGCGATTAAGGAGCCTCATATTATTTCTCAAGAAGATTTTGCTCTTTAAATACATTTGGACACTCTTCTTTCCATTTTGTTAGCTTTAGTCAGTATCTGTGCTAACTTTATACCATCCCTATCAATCTAATGCCACCAGGCTCTGTGATTATCTGACAATTCAGGATTACCATGGACTGTAAAGTCTGGGGTAGCTGAGGAGATCATTGATCTTCCTACTATTTTCCTTAAGTGAAGTCCATCAATTTTGACCTGAGGGGTGTGGAAATTAGCTAAACGTAGAAGCACTGGACTCTGCATGTGCTTAAAGTACATCTGCCCATGAGTTATTAACTCTAGACTGTTCCTTCTTATGTCATAGAGAATATTATACTTCATGTAACATTATATGAATATCTACATATAGTCTAGCCATATAGAGAACTAAGGTATGGATACCTATCTACTATCTCTCTCTCTCTCCCTATCGTCTATCTATCTACCCACCATCTATCTATCCATCTATTATCTATCTGTTGTCTATCTATCTATCTATCTACCTACCTACCTATCTATTATTTATCATCTATCTATCTATCTATTATCTACCTATCATCTATCTATCCATCTATTATCTATCATCTATCTACATATCATCTATCTATCCGTGTGTCATCTATCTATATATCTATCATCTACCTGTCACCTATCATTTATCTCCTACCATATATCTATCTACTGTCTATCATCTCTCTCTCCCTCTCTCTCTCTGTCTCTCTCTATCTATCATCTATCTATCTATCTATCTATCTATTATCTATATACCATCCGTCAATCTATCATTTATCTATCTGTCATGTATCTATCTATCCATCATCTATCTATGATCTGTCTTATCTATTGAAAATCATGATCTCATACTGACACTTCCAATTTGAACAGGGTTTCCCATAGTCGCCACCTCTCCACATATGTAAACCTATTTACTGACAGTGAGAATGTGACTTCTTCTATCCTTAATATATGTATTGAATCATATTTCCTACATACAACCTATGGCTGCTGCCACATCCTTTTCCATGAAGATGTCTTCTTCATCAAAACTGGGTTGGGCTTCTATTATTTTTCTCACCTCCTGCTTGGTTATCACCTCCTTCTGTACATGTTTGGGGCCTCTGTCCCAGGTTGCACTCCTCTGTGCCTTGATGCATTCTTCACTTTGCTTGAGATTCAACACTCTGAGCCAGACAGTCCTCCTACATGATGCCTGCTCTTACTTGAACTTTAAACTCCACTCTGGATCTATCCCTCTGTTGGCCACCTCTACATGCAGGGGCTCTGACTCTCCTCTCTGATCCTGTGCAATCATCTGTCTTGGTTGGCCCTACCTGATGGCTTACAAGGGATTGCTCAGGAAGATAAGAGAATGAAAGGACACCAGAAGAGAAAGAGAAAAAAATGAAGACGAAGAGGAAGAGTTTTCTCTTTTTTGTCTATTGTGTGAATACCATACCCCCTCCAAGTCAGAATTATGTGCATATTGTGGATGAGAAAAGCTTAGCAGGCAATGAATAATTTATAGTCAGTCTTTAGGAAAGAAGGAGGGTGGAGAATACTCACACATTAATAGCATTCTAAACTTAGTGAAACTCTCAACACTCTGGTCTGTATTTAATGCATGCAAGATTCAGGTCAACTACCTTATGGGTCTTATTCAACATCTTAATTATTCAAGATGATTAAAACTTCTTTGACTCTTTTTGGATGTATTTCAACATGTAGGAACTCCTCCATCAAGGTCTAAGTTATAGTTTGACCTGTTTACTTCTGTCTTTATAAGCCTTGTAAATATGACTGTTCCCCACCTAGAAATTTCCTAGACTGAAGGCAATTCTAATATGGAGCCAATCTACCATGTTTCTTAATAAGTTATCACAGAGGATTTCAATACTGTATTTCAATAATTTTCATTATGGAACAAAAAGTATTTCTTGGCTTTTTAAATTTTAAATGTGTACCCAATTCCCATTCCTGATTCTTTCTAATGAGCATGTTCAGTGGTCTCAGGTTAAAAATGTTCATAGTGGCACTTTCTACAATAGCCAAATCATGGAAAGAGCCTAAATGTCCATCACCTGATGAATGGATCAAGAAGATGTGGTATATATATATACAATGGAGTACTATATGGCAATGAGGAAGAATGAAATCTGGCCATTTTTAGCAAAGTGGATGGACCTCGAGGGTGGCATGCTAAGCAAAATAAGTCAGGCAGAGAAGGACAGATACCATATGTTTGCATTCATAGGTCTAAAAGGAGAGACCTGGCAAGGGACCATGGGGAGAGGAAGGGGGAAAGAGAGCAAGGGAGAATGAGGGACACAGATCAAGGGAGACTACTGAATACTGAAAACAAACCATGGACTGAAGGGGGAGGGAGAGGGAGAGGGGGTGATGGTCATGGTGGGGGGCACTTGTGGGGAGAAGCACTGGGTGTTATATGGAAACCAATTTGACAATAAACTATTTAAAAAATGTGCAGGCACCCTTTTCTTAGTAGTACTAAGCTTCCTTATGTCACTACTACTACTACTACTACCACCACCACTGTTATTATACTGTTAAAGTCTACAGATCTAGAGTAAGCTGTCAAACAATGCTGGATATTCTAAATGCATTACCTTGTTCCTGGAAAAAGTAGAAAGTCTAGGATGTAAAACTGGTATTTAAAATTATCACTTTGAAAATCTGTCTGGCTTTTAAAGCTTCTTCCAATTATGAAATAGTGATTTCATCATCTTAATCTATTTCTCACATAATTTTCCTAAGAATTAAAAGAATTCTTATAAAAGGAGGCAAATGAACGTTGCATATTAGGATTATGGAAAACACATGTTTGTTGCCTTTCCTCTGGGCTCA
The DNA here is from genome assembly GCA_004023845.1 of Helogale parvula. Classification (NCBI taxonomy): domain Eukaryota; kingdom Metazoa; phylum Chordata; class Mammalia; order Carnivora; family Herpestidae; genus Helogale; species Helogale parvula. Next base: position 66,171 of record PJEM01006249.1, read on the forward strand.
CTAGTTGGTAGTCAGCCCTCATACCCCCAGCCTCCACCAGGCTTCAGTGGCTCTGGTGCTAATGTCTGGAAGTCATCGTTTTTTCTCACTGACTCTCATCTGCTTCAGCTTACCTAAAGCTCCAGAGAGTTCTAGGCCAGGAGCACCAGCGCAGGGAACAGCAAAGAGCCAGAGTGATTTGTGGAATGGAGCTGATGTTCAGAGCCTCACACACAACATGACCACCTCTTTGAGTGCACTGCTCATGGCACAGCATGTTAAGGAATCGCCCTTCCTCACTGAATCCAATAGGTTCACTGTGGTTTACAGTCCTCAGTCCTGTCAGTCATCATGATCACAAAACTATGTTTACAAGGTTTGCTGGCAGCAAGCAGGCAGATTTCAACGTCCCTTTAGCTTAGGCCAATGTCTGGTGTCAGGTCCTTCAGGAGACATCCATCTGTCTGTCTTCAACACCCGTGTGATATGCAGTGACCTGGGAACCTGCCACATCATCCTGAGCTTGTGTGTTTGACCTTGCCTCTTGCAAATTGTCTTACAGAATACAGAACTCTACTTCTGTGAGCCATGTTGCTTCTTTCCTCCTACATTTCCGGTCTTCCTGTTTTCCTCGGGAACTCCTGAGAAGATCAAAAGATTTGCATTTCATGAAATGTCTACATCAGTTCCAAATGTTAGCTGTTCCAAATGGACAGATCCAATATCACTCATCATAATAAATAATAATTGACTAATCAAAACACTTTGGGAGAGCATCTGGGTGGCTCAGTTGGTTAAGTGTCCAACTCTTGATTTTGACTCAGATCATGATCTCAAGGTTGTGGGGTGCACGTGGGTTTTACACTGACAGTGTGGAGCCTGCTTAGGTTTCTGTCTCCGTCTCTCTCTGCCCCTCCTCCACTCATGCTTGGTCTTTGTCTCTTTCTTTCTCTCAAATTAAAAAAAAAACTTTAAAAAAGTACTTTCTCTCAAATTAAAAAAAACTTTAAAAAAAGTACTTTATAATATTGATACTGTTGATGGAGGTAACACTAGTGGGTTTTATGGAAAGTTCTTTATGTGTCAGTGTGAAGTTCCATATTCCTGATAGGTGGCTCTGGACTGCAAGCTTTTGACCGCATGATGTTGCCTCTGAAATTCTCCTTGGTGTTCATAATTATGGGCTTTCATGAATCACCATTCCAACTTCTGGAAACTATGTTTTCCTGTTTGTTTGGTTGCACTAACATATGCCACATAACAATGGTTTAAATAGGATAGAGGATTTCTTTCTCTGTCTTCAGTGCCCACCCCAGCCCCTGCCCAGACTCTGTCTGTCTCTGCTTCTCACACACATGCACACTCACACATGCACATACACATATACACACACGTGCACACACGTACACATGCATTTGCACATACACTGGCACAGAGGTCCTGCAGTCTTGACCCACGATCCTCTATGGGTGTTTCTGTCACCTACATGTTCAGAGATGTCTCCCCACCTTCACACTCATGCTCAGACCACAGTAAGGAAGAAACAGAAAGGGGGAGGAAATCTTTTTTTTTTTTTAAATGACATCAATCTAAAGTTACACCTATTGCTTTAGTTCACACCCACCTGGAAAGGACTTAAGTACATAGGGAACACCTATTACCATGGAGGTCCAGAAAAGCTAGAGACTATATGAGTAGCCATTTGGTCACTTAAAACAAGATGTTTCTATTTTTAGCAGGGAAAAGGAAGAATGATCCTGAGGACAACTGACTGGCAGTGTTTGCTGCACTTATTACAATTCTGAAGTAGTATTTGTTTCAAAACCCACTTTCATCTTCCATGGACATCATTACAAAGCACAGAGTGAGGAAATCAGTAAGCTCTCTGTTTTGACAAATATCGTATGATAAATCAGATCCAGTTGACCACCTATGATTTCCCCAAATGTTCCTGGAAGATAGTAGAGAACATTAAAGGCACCTCCCTCCCCCATCCATGGCTGCTGGCTTTCTGGTAACAGTGGCATCCCTCCTGTGCCCACAGCCATGAGCCCAACCAATGGGGTCCGTCTTCTCCAGCTTTAGTTCTCACCAACCCTAAGGATCCTGCACCTGACTCAGGACCATGGGGTTGCTGTAAGCAGCTGGACATTCCTGAGGGCTCCACTATCTTTTACTGGTTCACTTAGTTCTGCTCACATTAAGTCATGAGTATCTGACTGCATGATTGACCAAAACCCAGGAACAAAACGAAGAGCAATAGAAACTTTACCCTTTGGTACATGGCCCAAATTGCTTCTGATCACAATGAAGTATAATTTGTGTCTATAATTCTCTGAGTGCAGATAGAGAACCTTAGCAGACAATGCAGACCATGGCAGTGCATCCTTCCCTGAAGAAGTCTTGTCCACAAGGCAGCTGGTTCTCGTTCTGGAGCTCAGCCCTCATCTCCCTGTGAGAGAGCAGCAGCCACGGTCCACACTCTGAGCAGAACTGAATCTATCCACTCTTCTTTCTGCTGTTGCACCAGCTGTGCTCTGACTCACTTGACCTTGTGGATTATGTCTCATTACATCTGCACTATAAGGACAACAATTATAAGATAGTTTTCCTGAAATATGGATAAAGAGATATGCATTTAGAACCAGAAGAGGAAAGACCTTTAATTACAAAGGACTGGCTCTTGGATCAGCTCCAAAGACACATCTTTCACTAAATATGAAGTTACCTGAGAAGGATCCTTTTGTTTTCATTACAATGGCTACCACTTTAAAATATCCTATGTGTCTTTCTGTCTTAAACAATCGGGTATGCTAATAGGTGTTATTAAGATTCTAATTTTATCATTTAATTTTAGGAAAGAAAGAAAATTAAATACAGAATAGGATATAAAAGTAACAATAGCAAAGATTTCAAAAATTTGTCTCATAAAATATAATACTTAAGATTTTTCTTTCAAAGATAAAAAAAAGTTTTTGAACAGGCTGCCCAAATGGGAAAATAGAAAATATTGGCACAATTTATCTAGATAAAGCACTAGAAAACAAAAGGTTGGGAATTAACAATATCTAAAAATAATCACAGAGCTTAATTGTATTACTGCTGAACAGGAGAAAACAAAATCTAATTTTTCAATGTTTTATGTGGATATTTAACCTTATTTATGCATCTATATACTCTTAATGTGGAATTTTACTTCAATCACAATCTTTTAGAATTTTATTTGTTAAAAAATTTGTTTTTTAAATAGAGTATGTTGCTTTTCTTTATTACACAAGAATACCTAAGATAATCAATAGGGAAAAGCTGATAATAAAAATAGTGAATATTTATTATGCATTTGTTATGAACTAGGCACTGGACTAGATGCCCCACATCTATTAGCTTATTTTCTCATAGGTAACGATTTGGAATAGTTATTCACACTAGTTCACTTAATCATCATATCAACTCTAAAAGGTAAGTACTTTTGTTACCGTCATTTGCAGATAAAGAATCTGGAGTACATGTCAGCTATGCAACTTGCCCGTTGACAGTGCCAGATTGGGGCAAGAACCCCAAACCAACTCTCACACACAAACCACTGTATCACCCACATTTAACAAAGGAAGATATTGAGTCTTACCATTTAGTAATTTTTCTAATGTTATATACAAGAAATTAATAGAGTGAGGTTAATTTTAGTGTTCTAATAATGTAATTAGAAATCATAGCCACTAGATCCCTTGCTCTGAAAATCCCAGAATCAGAGATGTTCTATGACCAGGCAGCCAGTGGTGGAGAGAGGTCGAGATAACTGGCCTCTAGATTCCACTAAGCGGGGGCACCAGGTTTTTTTCTGGGACATCCTGCCGTGTCCATTTGGGCCTAACATACTTGAGATGGAGATAAAGAGACCAAGTGGTTTGTTTTCTTCTATAACTTCACAGGCTACTTTTCTAGAAAAAATCCTGGACCATGCAGAGAGTTACTAACCTGTATGCATCAGCTCTTATAAAACTATATCTAGCCACAGCCCTGGAATTAATGTTCAGAGAAGTGGAAGTCAATACAGTTTTCATATGGCAGCTACCGCATGTATACAAAAAGTCTGTTAGAGTCTAGCCAATACTTCTTATAGAACTGGTTTAAGTCAAATTAATTTTTATGGTTTTTCTTGGTCATTCTGATAAGCTAATATACTTAAAATCTTAATTTTTCATTTATAAAATAAAAGTATGCATGTGCATGTATGTTTCGAGATTGGAAACTAACATTCTAGGATTATAAAAATCAGATGCTTCTTTCATGAAAGAAGAGAGACCTCAGGGCTGTAATATTCCCCTTAGTATCATTTTCAGTTATGCACTACATAACTATTCTTTGGAAAAGAAAGCACTCAAGACGCTGAGCCAGTGTTTTTAGCTTCATATTAGTGAGCTCGTTCCATTAGATTAATCTTTGGATTTGGTAAAACGTAAAGCAATTATTTAAATCAGAGCCCCCAGCTGGAGATGTACTTTGCAAATACATGTTCAACAGTGCAAAATTTATATATTTGTTCATTAGCAGAGGTGAAAAATTAGACCCTGGGTATTTATTAAAAATTTAATAATAATACATTATAGTCTCTGAAATCCAAAATTAACTTTTTCAAATGATTGCTTGAAAAAAACAAACAAAAAATGCAAAATTTTTGCCACATTAGAACTATGGAAATACAAGCAGAACTCCTCCTAGGACACACTCCTTCCTCTATGACAAGCAGGATAGAAAGGAAGGGTGACTGCTGGGGTGGTGTCGGTATTTACTGTATATGATAATTGTTCAACTGTGTCCTGTTATTTTTCTGGAAAGAGGCAAAGGAAGTCTGCTGCAAAGGTAATTTAACAATTTTAGATTAAATTTTCTCCAAGGAGACTATCATTCCTCATGTTATAAAACTGTAACCTTCAGTTAGAGAAGCTTGTGCAGTAAAAATGCTGAATTCTAGGCTCAGTCTTGTGACTATTAAACCACAGCCCTTTGGAAGCCACCTCACCTATTTGGGCTTCAGTTCTGCAGAAACAAAATATCCAGTGGTGGTAGGAAACAGCATCACACTTACATTTCTAAATAATGCATAATAATGCTGTAAGCAAAGTGAAGTAAATTTTCTAAAATATTCAGAGTAGTAGCTCAATTCCGTTAGCTTCTTAAATGATAGCAGCATAAACTGATATAATAATAAATTTCTATTTATTACCCCAACTGTCAAATTATCCCATTTTGTGAAACTCAACTCAAAAGCAATTTATTGAATAATTGCTATATGTACCGGGCATTAGGCTGGGATCACAGGAGAGGCACATTGCTGTGAACCACTTATTCTCTCAAGGTCCCAACATACGAGGAGAAAAACAAGGCAAGCTAACACAGAAACTGTCAACTAAAGTACAACATAAGATTAATGAATCTCCAATGCATTTTTTGCAGAAGTAGACAAACTGACCTTAACATTTGTAGGGAAAGACAAGGAACCCAGTATAGTCCAAACAATCTTGAAAAGAATGACAATGTTAAAGGATTTATAATGCCCAATTTAATAACCTAGCACTACCCAGAATCAAGACTGGGTAGTACTGGTTAAAGGAAGACATATTCATCAATAGAATAGAATTGAGATTCCAGAAATAAGTCCATTTCTAATTTACTTTTTTCAAGGTTGACTAGAAAATTCAAGCATGAAAAAAATTTTTTTTCAACAAATGCCCCAAAGAAACTGAGAATCCACATGCAAAACAATCATGTTGGATGCCTACTTAACACCAAATGCAAAAATTAACTTCATTGGATCTAATGTAATATACACGGGACCTAAATGTAAAAGCTAAAACTACAACTTTCAGAAGAAAGCATGTGGGTAAATCTTCATAGTTTTGGATTACGAACTAATTTCTTGGACATGATAAAGTGCATGAAGCAGAAGAAAAGCTAGACAAACTGGACTCTCAAAACAGAAAACACTTGTGGTTCAAAGGACACGTTCAAGAACTTGAACCTGTCCATCCACAGCATGGGAGGAGATCCTTGCAAATCATGTCTCTGAGAAGGAACTTGAATTTGGAGAATGTGTAAAGACTTCTTACAACTCAACAATTAACAAGACAAGTAACTCAATTAAAAATGAACAAAGGATCAAGTATGCTAACAGCCAGTATGCACATGAGAAGATGCAGATCCTTAGTCTTTAAGATGAAAATCACAGCTACAGTGAGATGCCAGGTCACAATCACTTGGAAGCTATCATCTGAAAAGACAGGGATAAAGTAGGTGAGGACGTGAAGATATTGAAACCGAAACCCTCGTATGTTGCTGGTGGGAATCCAAAACGATGCAACCTCTTTGGAAAACAAGTTTTGTAGTTCTTCAAAAATTTAAGCATTTACCACAGAACCCAGTGATTTGACTCCTTTATATGTACTCAAGAGAACTGAAGACATAGGTCTATGTAAAAACTTGTGTGCTAATATTCATGGCAGCATTATCGTAATTGCTCAAAGGTGGAATTAACCCTATACTCATGTAGGCTACAGCATATATGCAATATGTGATACATGCTATAACATGGATGGACCTTGGAAACATGCCAAGTGAAAAAATCGGGTACTAGATAGTTCTCACTTCCTATTCCTCAGTGCCTCACCAAGTGGTAACCATAATCTCTCTGTCTCTATGGATTTGCTTTTCCAGACATTTCATATAAATAAAATCATATAAAATGTGATTGTATGTGCCTTAGCATCCTACTCACCAGACACTCACGTGATTGTTGAGTAAATGCTTGATGAGCTGATCAACTGAGAAAAACGGAACAAGCGTAGAGCCTATAAATATGGTTTTCATACACTTAGTAATAAATTAAAGATCTTTCCACTTAGCTCTCTTAAACACAATTTTAAGTAAAGTAGGGGCCAATCTATCACATTTTGCTTTACTTTAGGATATATATGTTTTCCTTTCAGCATGTCCACAAGAATGTCATAAATATTGATTATCTTTCTAACACCATTAGTTCATCAAAACACTCTTGCTCTCTAGTCTCGGTTTTTGCTCCTGGTCTCTCCGCTCTATGCTGCCTGCTTTTCCTTGCTGGTTCTTACTCAACCTCAGGGAATCTTCCCTAATTCTCCTCACACAAAGCTGTCTACACTCATCATCCATGAACATAAGCCACTTATTTTCCTCCATGAGATGAAATACTGCTCAAAGTATGTGTTCAATTGCCTTCCCTCATATTATGAAAAGTTCTTGGATTGTGTTTATTTTCTTCACTCATATTCTCACAGCTTCACACAAGATTTTCACAGGCTAAGTCCTCCTTAATAATATACCATCTTATTTATAGGTTATTTAGGGCTAAATCAAATTTCTTGGGTAAGTGGAAACTGGGGGGGGGGGAACCCTCCTCAGATTTTATTTAAACAGGAAAACCTTCTCAGTTATACCTGTCTTTGTATCATTAAAAATATTTATGTTTTTGTTTATTTGTGGAAAAATATGTTCCAGATATTTTGCAGTTTGATGTTTACTCATTTATCTGACATTTGACATCATTTCACTCCCCACACGAGCCATCTGCCAAGGGAAGGACCCAAATTCTGTCTCCAAAATCATGGAGCTAATACTATTGATTTTTATTTTTCGTTAGGCATTTATTTTTCATTATGCAGCCATGTATAGAATTATTACCAAGTATTATCATTTAATTCTTATGTTATTAAATTTATAACTGTATGTGTCTGGTATCAATAGATTAACATTTTCTTGAGGGTAGAGTTTGCATGTTGTTTATCTTCATAGACAACAAAAGGTACTCAGCAGAGACTCCGTAAATATTTCAGTATCTAATAACCTAATTACAGTTTTAAAAAATATACATTTACTTTAAATTATTGTCCCCAAAATAAAATAAAATTACCGAATTCACTGAAGTTACTGATTTCTTGCTTTTTAGAATCCCTATAGTATATTTAAATGCTTAAAAAGAAGAGTATTGCTCTTCTTAACATAGTTTCCTCTCACTTTATTTCAGGCTGACCAGTTATTAGGAATATTTTATAGTATCACTATGACGAATGCTGATAGCCCAAAATAAATTAATGTTTGATCACAGTTTTGTGTCTAGGACAAATCAGTTATTTTTATGTTGCTTCTATTTTTTATCATAATATAAAGGATAATTTAAGATCATTACTAGTCTAAAAAATAAGTGCAGTGACATACCCTTTTGCTAAGTGTTTAAAAGTTGTTTTCACAGCCTCTTTAGCAGGTGGTGCTGGGAGAACTGGACAGCAACATGCAGAAGAATGAAACTAGACCACTCTCTTACACCATACACAACAATAAACTCAAAATGGATGAAGAACCTTAATGTGAGATAGGAAACCATCAAAACCCTAGAGGAAAAAGCAGGAAATAGCCTCCTTGACCTCAATCGCAGCAATTTCCTACTCGACACATCCCCAAAGGCAAAGGAATCAAGAACAAAAATTAACTATTGTGACCTTATCAAGATTAAAAGCTCCTGCACTGCAAAGGAAACAATAAAAAAACTAATAGGCAAACAACACAATGGGAAAAGATAGTTGCAAATGCCATATTGGATAAAGTGCTAGTATCCAAAATCTACAAGGAACTCACCAAACTCCATACTAATCCAGTGAAAAAATAGGCAGAAGACTTGAACAGACACTTCTCCAAGGAAGACATCCAGATGGCCAACAGGTACATGAAACGATGCTCAACATCACTCGTCATCAGGGAAACACAAATCAAAACCACACTGAGATACCACCTCACACTGGTCAGAGTCGCTAAAATGAACAAATCAAGAGACTATAGATGCTGGCGAGGTTGTGGAGAAACAGGCACCCTCCTACACTTTTGGTGGGAATGTAAACTAGTACAGCCGCTCTGGAAAACAGTGTGGAGGTTCCTCAAAAAACGATCCATAGAACTCCTCTATGACCCAGCAATAGCACTGCTGGGAATCTACCCAAGGGATATAGAAGCGCTGATGCATAGGGGCACATGTACCCCAATGTTCATAGCAGAGCTTTCAACAATAGCCAATCATGGAAAGAATCTGAATGTCCATCAACTGATCAATGGATCAAGAAGACATGTTATATATATATATATATATATATATATATATATATATATATATATATAACATATACATACACACACACACACACACACACACACACACACACACACAATGGAATACTACATGGCATTGAGAAAGAATGAAGTCTGGCCATTTGTTGCAAAATGGATGGACCCAGAGGGAGTCATGCTAAGTGAAATAAGTCAGGCAGAGAAGGACAGATACCATATGTTTGCACTCATAGGTCTAACAGGAGAAACCCAACAGAGGACCATGGGAAGGGGAAAGAGGGGGGAGAGTTGGGGAGAGGGAGTGAGGCAAATTATGAGAGACCTTTGAAAGCTGAGAACAAACTGAGAGCTGAAGAGGGAGGGGGGAAACGGAATGAGGGTGATGGTCATGGAGAGGGGCACTTGTGGAGAGAAGCACTGGGTGTTATATGGATACCAACTTGGTAATAAACTATTAATAAAAGAAGATAAAAGCTGTCTTCAAAACACCTACCATACACATTGACACATGAATACAGATGATTCTAAAACCCAGTTTCCTAATGCGATGCTTTGGGTAGCTCTGGAAATTTGAAAAAGTGACTCAGTGATATGTGTGACATCAAGTCTTTATAGAACTCTAGGTGTTACTGTGAATTAAAAAAAATTATTAGATCTGGGGTGTCCAGGTGGTTCAGTTGGTTAAGTATCTGACTCTTGGTTTTGGCTCAGGTCGTGATCTCATGGTTTGTGAATTTGAGCCACACATGGGGCTCTGTGCTGGCAGTGCAGAGCCTGCTTGGGATTCTCTCTCCTTCTCTCTCTGCCAAATGGGCACTTACTTACTTTGTCTTACTTAACTCCCACTTACTCTGTCTCTGTCACTCTGAAAATAAATAAAGAAACATAAAAAGTCAAAAGATTATTCGATCTGCAAAGAACATTTTATATTCATCATCTGTCTGCCTTCAAGAAAATCTGCTTGCTCCTGCACCGCATGCTGTCTACTTTGCAAGCATAAACAGGTCTTCATAATGATGTAAAAGTGACATTTATGCTTCCACTTCACCAACACCCAGTTCAAGGTCTTACCTACCAATGGAAGTCATGCACAAGGCTTTCATAGCAGAGTTTGGGAACACTGCTTTAGGAAGGAGACCAGCATACCCAGAAATGAGGACAGGTCTCTGTGAGAAGACACACTAGTGAGTGTCAGCTGGTGCTTTTGGAAATTGTATTGAGTCAGAAAATAAATCCTAGATAGAACACCATACTCTACACGCACAGAAACTAGGCAGCAAAATCCCTATTCATTTAAACTGGGTGAGGATGGGAATGAAAATAAAGGCTAAATATGTGAATATAACATATAATGTAGATAATCAATCACTGAAACAATAAAATAAGTAGTAATCATCATAGCTACCATTGGTTGAAAGCCTGCTATGCAACAAACCTTTTATTATTTTGTTTAATATGCACAGTTTCCATGTGAGCTAAGTATCAGAGTTCTCAATTCCTAGGTGAGAAAATAAGATGAAGAAATTTAAAAAACTTTCTCTCAACCACACATATTTAATACGAGGAGGAGGGGTAGAGCCAGGATTTAAAAGTGTGCATATTTTACTTTAAATTCATGGTTTCATCTTCCACGATGTGTGATGATGTTGGCAGAGCCCACTTTTCCTCACCTGAGGATGTGGTTTCAGTCCACACGGGTGCACTGGCATTTCTCTACCACTTGACTAGCAGATATCAGTCAGACTGGGGAACATTGATGGGTGCAGGAAATAGTTTAGAGGAATAGTCAATAGGATTGATCAAATGATTATACTGAAAAATTGGTTGCACTGGGATAATGATTGTTTTGAGAATGCAAACAAAAGATTTCAAGGGGGGTGTGTTTTAATAAAACAAGATGTGCTTAGTGTGAAGAGCTTTTCAGATATACAGAAGTAGAATTTCCATGTGGATTTAGACAGGTTCACAGTCCTTAGAATAAGTATCAAGGACAGGAGTCTGAGTAATGTTTATGGAAATATCAAAGCCTCGGAAGTAGGTGCTAGTTTTGAGATAAAAAGTTTGAAGAATTGCAAGACATGGTTACAGAAGAGATGAAAAGAGGAATATGAGTCAGAAGAGAAAGAAATAGGAGATGGGAATTGAAAACAATCATGAGTCATTTTCCAAAAGGATGTCATTGATGTTGACTAGCGATAAGCCACTTGCTGTGGTTGCTGGGACATCCCATGAGAGGGACGTCTCCCAAGAATGAGGAGTGGTGTGGAGACCAGGCTGCCAGAGGGAAGGAAAGGTGTAAGAGCAAGGACAAGGGTGGCAGTGCTCAGCATCTGCTCGCCCACCATGCCCACTGCTCAGGGCTTACCAGAAAACCTCCTCCTTCATGCTTACAATGACTTTATCAAAAGATGGTAGTAGCCATACTCTCATGAGATGCATTAGTGTAAGAGGTCCAAGTACATGAGGCCAGAATGTGTGGAGCATGCCTAATGACAGGCTGATTTCTACCACTGAGTACAAATAACACTCGAGGCACAGGACCAGTGATTTGCCTGATCAAGACCCCTTTGACTTACCAGCATAGGAGAAAGAGGATGGCTAAACATCAAGAACAGCTTACATTTTTGAGTAGCTGCTTTGTACATTAATCTGGTAAGCTCTTTAAAAAGATTAATTTCTTTAACAGTTATAACAACCCAATGACAGAGCATAATTATCACCCTAATATTACAGGTATAGTATCTGGGCTGGAGTGGCTGGGCATGTCACCCAATGAACCTACCTCATACATTGTAGAAGTGGGATTTGATTGTGGTATACCACAGTTCTTCCAATAGATTCAGAACTGGCTGGAGATATTTTCCACAAAGGAAGAGCAGGAAGGGGGAGCTGATGGTAATACCAGGACTAAGGCTGATGATAATAATCTGAAGATAAGGAAAAGGTGAAGAAATAGAAACAGGAGATGAGTTTTGTGGCCCCTATTCTAAATTCCAGATGCATTTTATATGAGAGGTTTCATGGAATAGAAGAGGGAGGCTCAAGATGTGGTCAGAATACCTTCAGGTGGGACCCAGCAACTGCACACAGGAAAGCCTGAGAAGAAGCAAACACAGAATTGATGTGTGCTCCCAGTGAGGTAGGGAAGGCTACCAGAGTTTTGGAGGAGGCTTAGGTAAGAGGCCTGCCCTGGTGAGGAAGGATGTTTACCTCTAGAATGGGAGGAAACTAAAAGCAAATAGGAAAACACGAAGGGATTTCTAAGAGAAGCTGAGGTCATGGGAATGTGTTCAGTGGGAATGTGTGCTGTAGGTAAGAGGGTTTGGGGCAGACGATGAACTGATGCAATAAAGAGTGAACCTAAAATAAATAGAATTTCCATGTAGCAGAGAGAGCAAAAGTATTGGGAACAGAGATCATCCCGTGGGCTCTGGACAAGGGCAAGCAAGCCCAGTACTCCAGAGTGCAGACAAAAGGAAGTACCTGTCACTGCAGCCAGAGCACTGAACCAGCTGGGAGCTGGCCTGGGTACAACTGTGCCCTCCCAATGCATCCCCTTCTCCCCTTATGACCCTGCTCACACTGTCTCGCGGTTACTTATGGAAGATCTTATCCAATTGTGCAGTGTTTGTGCTGTCAACTGCTGTATTCCCAGCACACATCCCAATACTGTGATGGAGTACAGGATCGTGGGTCTGGGCTTCCTCCCCCCTTATCCCATCCTCCCAGAAGCACACTTCGTGTTTTTTTTTTTTATAAAAAAGTTTTTATGTCTTTATTTTATTGTGAGGGAGAGAGACAGAGAGTGAGCAGGGGGAGGGGCAGAAGAGAGAAGGACACACAGAATGTGAAGCAGGCTCCAGGCTCTGGGCTGTCAGCACAAAGCCCAATGCGGGGCTAGAACGCATGAACCGTGAGATCATGACCTGAGCCAAATCGGAATCTTAACTGACTGAGCCACCCAGGCGCCCCTCAGAATCGTATTTCTAATGGTGAAAGATTGCCAGACAAAGGTCTTTTAGAAGCCTTACAATGTCTTCACAGTGAGATACTCTGTCTAGAAAGTTTCAATGACTAGAATTCACTTGTGAGAAATATGTCAGTCCTCAGGTTCACACGCAAATCACCTAGGAACTTTGTTAAAATAGCAACTGGGATTTCAGTTTGCATTGTTTATCAGCTATGGAGTGATGCTCCTGGCTCATACTTAACGTACAAAGCATCAAGGACTTAACTCTATAGATTCTCCACTTTCCTCAGGTGAAACCAGATCCTCACTGGCCCCGATTACACAACATTTTGGCATTTATGCTGTTCCTATTCTTGTGGCTCCTGTCTTGCTGCTCTTTGACCTGCTGGTGGCTCTCACTCAAACATTTCTTGTATATTCTGAGTCGGTCTGCACACCTGACATCAGTGACCATTGTCCTAATCATTCAGACTAATCATGTATTTCTTGAACCATCCATCTGCTCTGACATTGCTCATGGCACACATCTGTCACACATGCTGCTGCATGTGTGCCTCGTATTAGGGACTCTGCAGTAAACACACTTGTGAATGAAGTAGGTTGGACAAGTCAACACAACACATCTTGTGACAGCATCAGGATACAGCTAGAGCCACACAGAGATTCCGACATCTGGCATATCTGAAGATGGAGAGGACAGTCAGAAATAAGTCAGGGGACTGGGATCACAGAGGGAATAAGGGAGAAAATAAATAGGATGTTTCTGATGTCAAGAGGGTACTACATTAAAATGAAGAAACCTGGTCTTCTGAGTCATCTAGTCCAAGATGGTTCAAATAATGTGGATCTGACACTTCTGATGACCCCAAAACAAAAGTCATAAGTGAGCCTTCCCCTCCTTGTCTTCAGTTTTATGGATTCCTATAGTCGTGGAAAATCATTACCAGAGGAGATGTGGCTGCAATTCTAATATATTGATCAGTGATGGGAGAGCATTTATTGAACAATAATTTGTAGAGCATGCACCCTGTACCAGCCCCCAGGAGTGTCTAGAGAAAGAAGAAAAGCATGGCCTTTGCCTTACAGAAGGTTCCTGTTTATGGAAGGCCTCAGACATACCCATGAGGCAAAGAGAGGAGAGAAGAGGTCTTTTTCCCTAGAGGTTCAGAGAAGCCCGTCATGGAACAGGTGTCACCTTTATGAATCTTGAAAGTAAAATCTTTTGCTAGAAAAAACTTGTTTCAAGTATAGGGAGAAGTATGCCCCCAAATCTGTTGGTTTGAGGGAGCATGACACCATCAGTGGACCAGGTTAATCTTGCAATGCAGTGGTTGGCAGAGAGGGGCACAAAGGGCAATTAAGAAGGTAAGGAAGGCCTTGGCACCATGAGAAATCTGCATTTTTTTTCTGTACTAAAAGGATTTGTTCTGAGGAAGTAGTAACTCGGACTTTGCTCCTCCCCACCTCTCATTATTCCAACATTGGATACTTCCTGTTGTACAAAACTTTTCTTCAAGTCGTGGTCTGACTTTGGGCAGTGGAGTGGGTAAGAAGCCCTGTCCCAAGTCTCGGCCACCACTGCCTCTGGAGCTGTGGGGACAATGGTGTGTCAGGACATGGCGCTGCTGACAGAGGAGGTTAAAAGAACCAGAAATTCATTGTCATGGGAAGGGATGACTCAATGCAAATGTAACTCTTGTTCACATCTTCAATGTAGCAAACCCGGAAGGCAGTAGGTTTCTGGAGAATTCCATAAGACAAAACCAAGATTAAATTTTGGAAAATGTAAGAAGGAGAATGTGAGTCTGTAGGAAGATTCTTATCACTGATTAGAAATGGCTACCATAAAACAGGTAGTGAAGTGGGGACTTTCCATCACTGGAGACATTATTTAAGACTGAGGTGCATTTCCACAGCCGGGCTGTGTGGGAAGTGGTTTTCTATGCTCCTGCTGGTACCTGTTGTAGCTTAATAAATACAGAGCAATTGATTGGTAAAGATGTCATTAACTCTGACTTAGTCCAGGGTTTAGGTCCTATCCCAGGACTGAGTTGTTCTGTGCAATACAGCTATAAACAAAATTACATTGCTCAAAAGTGATGGAAACTTTAGTAGCTGGGGTCACAAAGTGAACAACACAAAAGGGAGAATTACCTAAATTTCAGGTCAAGGTGCTCCTCTGAACACCTGTGTCTTGAAACCAAGAACATGTTAGCCTTTACCCCACAGACCAACTATATTCAAGGACTCTTATTTGTTTCCCAGTGTATAGTAACAAAGTACTGCCAGTTTGGTGACCTGAAACAACACAGGTGGGTTCTTTTGTCGTTTTGGAACCAGAAGTCCGAAAACCATTTCCCCGGATGCTGGCAGGGCTGGGCTCTCTTCAGAAGCTCCGTACCACACCACTTTATCTCTCCAGCTCTCACAGCTGTATTCCTCTACTTTGCATCCTTCCTCACCTCCAGAGGCCACAGAGGCACCCCTTCAAGTCTCTCTCAGATCTGGGTTTACATAGCTTTCTTCCTGTTACAGTCGAATCTCCTGTCGCCTCCTTCCTCCAAGTGTGAACACAGGCATGCAAAGACAGTGAGCAGCTCTAAGTGTGTTATTACATAACAGTACGGAAAAGCTCATCTTTTACCAATAGAAGAGTATTTGAAGAAATGGGTTTTGTATTTTAATGACATTCAGTCTGAGAACTCGCTTAATGCCTACATATGATCGTTCTCCAGTATTGCTCAGTTCTAACTACTTCAGTTGCAACTAGAATTGCCACACTACACAGTCTATTTGCCAACTTCATGTGGAGAAATCCCCTAGGCATCACTGCAGGGACCTGATTACACCAGCCATGGAGAATGTATAGGCAAGAAGAAGTTCTTTTCTGTGCTACATTTTTAAAAACATTTCTTAATGTTCATTTATTTTTGAGAGAGAGACAGAACAAGCAGAGGAGGAGCAAAGAGAGAGGGAGACAAAGAATCCAAAGCAGGCTCCAGGCTCTGAGCTATCAGCACAGAGCCTAATGTGGAGCTTGAACTCATGAACCCTGAGATCATGACCGGAGCTGAAATCAAGAGTCAGACGCTTAACCCACTGAGCCACCCAGGTGCCCTTCTGTGCTGCAATTTTAAAGTCTCCCTAGTCAACGATCGATGATTAAGTGACAAAAGTCACTCTGTCAAGATGATTTCCATTCACGTGGCCCTCTCCCCATTCTCTGCCCTCCTGTGCTTTGCCACCTAGAATCATCAAACACAGAAATTTCTGTATTTATGAGTTGTGTAGAAAGTGTTCCTCGAGGCTGCTAAGCACCAGAATCACCTGAGAGGTGTTTTTATGAATAGATTTCCAGGTATCATCTCAGACCTGGTATCATTAGGAGCAGGCTGTGACATTTTTATTTCTTAGATGGCCCCTGTGTGACTCTGATTTAGCAGACTCATGAATTGGCCTTTGGACTCAATCTGTTCTGAAAAACACTCCTTTCCTGGACTTCCGACCACCCTATAAATAGTCTCCACATTATTCTGGAAGTTACAGGGCTTTTTAGGAGCATCTTATAGAGCCTGTAGCTCATTTTAAGACATTCGGATTTTTCCAGTTTTAGCTTTGTCCACAAGTTCACATGCTCAGATTTTGAAAGTCTAGCCCATTGCTGTTCTCTGAGCCCTGAGAGTTCCTCCAAGTGCTGTTCAACCGCATAATGTCCCACAGAACTTTCTGTCATATTCCAAACTATAAATGACTGTGTCTACCTCTCTTGGCCCCATGAGAGCTGAATTTCAACTCTAGCTCTCAATTATCCATAAATTGTATTTAATATATTTTTATTAGGTTTCCCTTGATCTTTCATAGGAGGAAAAGAATGGAGATGAAACGACATAGGCAAAGTTATGAAGTCCCATCCTCTGATCTTGGGGAATCACATTCATTCTTGAACATGGCCAAGCCCTAGAGAAATGCATATGCTTCTCTTGGTATAGGTGTCATGAGCTGTCCTGTTTCTCTACATCTACACTATGGCCATGCATCCCTTTGGCTTCCACTTATTTAAACTGAATCTCTGCATATTCTATATGTTAAACATTTGTGTTTCTATAATCCCAGCCAACCAGAGTTTGTCCATAGATGTTTTAATTGTTTACCCTCAATAAAAAGAAAAAAAAATTTCTTCCATCTCTTCCTCTACCAAGCTGTCCCAACTCATATGGAAAAAAAATTTTCTTCCTTAAATTTCAAAATAAATAGTCCTCCACATTAGATAATGTAGCCTAGAACGCAAAGTAGAAATTATTACAAATGTGTCAAGGCCTTGCTAGCAAGATATTGTGGCTTAACATAGTCTCAATCATAACAGCACATAAAGTTGATATATAAACACTATCATATTTTAAGGGAGAAACATATCAAGACTTTTGTATATTACATATTCTGCACCTAAAAATGAAGGCTGCGTGATTGTTTTCATTAACCGTTCATTCTCATAGAAGGACAAAATCGATAATAAATTTATTCAGCCAACTGAAAGGCAATTTCAAGCAATTTAAGTTGGGATTTCATTTCCATCTCTTTTTTTCTTCTTCTTTTCTTCTTCTTTTTTCTTTTTCTTTTTTTTTTTTTTTTGCCTCCCACAAATTCTAATAAAAATACAATTTTCCCAAATATAAAACTGCAGATTGCAGTAACTTTTCAAAGACACTGACTGAATTCCTCTTTACAGCTTGATAATTACCTAAGTATAGTGATTCCTGAAAATTATCAGGTTGTGTTTAGGGAAGCAGGTTACCGAAATGTTGTAATGCTAGAAGTATGTGGGCTTCTGTTGTTAAACACTCCACAGTGTTGACCTGAGTGTTATAACCATTCCAGTCCATTTTTATGCCTATTAGAGGCCACTGACATATAAGCAATTTTTGTCCACTTGGTTTACTGCTTTTATTACTGGCCTTGTCCAAAGGTAAAGAGTGAGATCATTCTGTCAATTATCACCTGTCAATAACAGTCCAGGTGAGACTTTCGTGAACAAGTCAGAATTCCTTTTATAAAGAACAGCCTATTTCCTGCTGGCATTTCTGCACTTAAACACAATTTTCTTATGTCCTTTGTCTATTTCCCAAGTAGGAAACCCAAAGTCAATGTGTTCAAGCTCTTCCATACCAAAAGGTCACTTCATATGAACATTTTTCAAAGGAAGAAATGCATTCCATGGCAGTCCAAACATCAAGCAGTTTTGGACAGATTTTAAAATGAGAAATGTCATTTGTCAGCCCATCCTTCTGTCCCTATAGCCCCATTCAGAAGCAAATATCAGCAACTATTCATATTTTCTTTTTCCCTGGTTATTCTCCATACACTAAATAGTATGCTTAGTCTTCTCATTCTTTCAACAATCTCATGACTCCTGTTAAAAAATATGAGGATTTCCCTCATTATATTTCACTTTACCATCTTCTTCCTAACCTCAGTTTCTGAAAAAACTTTATATCTTTAGTTCTCCTATTGGTAACATTGGTAAACTGAAATAATAAACTAAACTTGGATTTATTTTGCTTAAAAAGTTAAGCACTATATCTCAGATATTTTACAGGAAGACATAAGCCTCTCTCCTCTCTCCTGCCATTGTTGCTTCTCACTCTGAACTCATTTGTCAACTATACCCTTCTTGTGATATTCCCAGAAACGATATATGTATTTTTGTCACAAACAACTGTGTGTACTTTCTTTTGGCTGATTGATTCTAAAAGTTGAAAGCCAATAAGCAGGAAGTACACCGACATGACTACATAAATAGCAATCATCATGGAAGCAAATGAACGGGACTATGCATTTCCTTTCTTCCAAGTCTAATGTCATGAACTCGGGATGATGGAAAGAAAAGTGTCCGTGGCTTAAAAGCAAATAGAGTCCACCAGTTGATCACATTCATGCCATGTTTAGTTTCATTTTCATTTACATCATTACTTCCTATTTTTTCATGAGTTTGTAAGTTTCCCTTTCTTGACAAAAACTCCATGATTTGTTATCATATCCTCTGTTATCCTGCTATTAATCATTTATTTTCCACAAAACTCCCTTTTTCTCTCCCCTGTTGATCTTGTCATCTATACATATCCTCTGAGAAACCTTTGCTCTGCTTCTGGGTCAGGACCACCAAATCTGAAATCCAGGTTCTTTCTCCTCTTTCCTGGATCATGTTTTCAAGTCACTCCCTCAAAACGTGTGTGTGGAGGGTCAGTTTTATGATTCCTTGAAAGCCCTTGGTTTTACCTTTACATTTGATTCGTAATTTTTCTGTACATATAAATTTATGTTTAAGACTAACTAACTTTTCTTTAATTATATATTGAAGATATTACTCTCAGAGCATTCTAGGTAGCTTATGTGGGTAATTTTAATCTCTTTCAAATATAATTTTCTTTCTGGATGTTGAGCTTTGTTTAAATCTTTGGTATTTGAAAATTTCATCATAGTGGGTACATATTTGATTTTTATATTGGGCTTTAGAACTAAAAATGTATGATTTTCTGGGGCATGTGGGTGGCTCAGTCTGTTGAGAGTCCGGCTTCAGCTCAGGTCATGATCTCACGGTTCATGGGTTCGGGCCCCACATCAGGCTCTGTGCTGACAGCTCAGAGCCTGGAGCCTCCTTCCGATTCTGTGTGTCCCTCTCTCTCTGCCCCTCCCTTGCTCATGATCTGTCTCTGTTTCTCAAAATAACTAAATGTTAAAAAAATTTTTTAAATAAATAAAAAATAAAAATGTATGATTTTCTGTAGGTCTTATAAACATCCTTGGTTATTTCTCTGGCTTTTCTTATCTTTCCTTTTTTTCCCCTGTTCTTTCTTTCTGGAAATGTTTTAGTATAGTTTTAAACTACTAAAGATTGTTCATATTTTCAAGTACTTGTTGTTTGGTCTGTGTTTGGAGAAATTCTTTAGTCTCTAGCTTTCAGCCAATGTCTTAATTTTATGAAAATTGAAATATATATTTTATTTTTCATAACTATTTTGTGTTATTTGTTCCTGGCTTACCACTATTTGTAATATACACAGTACTTCCTCAAATTCCTCTAAGACTAAGAATTAGGTTTTGTTTTGTTGACTTTCTCATTTGCCTTACATTATGCTCCCTCCAGAGCAGTCTGTTTACTTTTACTTCTTTTTTATGTGGTTAAGTTTCTTTCTTCCCAAGTGTATTAAATAGCTTTCAAATCAACATGGTGGGTTTACCCAGGGAGCTGGAGTATGATTCCTTCACGGTAGGAAAATGCATCTCCTTTCTCAGAGGCCTTTCCTAAGGATGGAAAGTTGAGATTTTTCCTTTGCTCACGTCCGATGGGCTCCTTAGGCAGAAGGCACACTGTGTGGTTGAGGCAGGAAGCCAGCAGAAGGACCAGATCCCCTCCTGCTGATACTGCCTCTAGAGTCCTGTACTTGGTTCTGACAACACCCAGTATTCTGTCCATCTCCCAAAGAAGTCCAGTCACTGCCTTCTGGAGTGTTTTATTTTACTCCATTATGCACACAGACAGGGTGGATGGAGGTAACTGGCTGGCCAGCACAGCTGGTCCAGGGGCAGGTCTTCAGCCTCGCTACTCTGCAGCGCCTGCCCTTGAAAACAGCTGACCCCAAGCATGGACTGATTATACATGGCATTCCCTGAGAATATGGCCTCCCAGGAAACATCCCATTTTAGACCATCCGTGCATTTGCTTATTTTCCAACTTAAGTCAAAAACACAAAAGTATATTGTGAGCCAGAGTGGGCCCAGTTTCCTGGGTAAAAGAGATATGCTGACCAACTAGAATAAGGGTAAGCTACTCTTGACATACAAATAACCAATAAATCCCATGGTTAAGCATTGCAAACTGAATTGATCATCATAGTTTATTTATTTGTCCATCCATTCGATAAATATTAATGCCAGGCTCTATTTTATGTCAGGCACTATTCAAAGTATTAATGTTGGCACAGAGAATAAAATAGACAGCAATTAGAATGTGTTCTAATATTTTTATTCAGATGACTTGGGGTTAATATACTTTAAATGTCAGAATAATTTGAGATGGAGTATAGTAAAATTGGAAGAGAATCATTTGACATTGTTTTATCTAAAAAAAAAAAACATGTGTACTTGGCAGCGAGGAGTGAACTATTAGGAAAGGTTTGATCTGATCTGTATTCATATATCTACACCTTTATGAAAAGTGGTACCATATAATAGACACAAATTATGTCAGACTGCTCATGAAATACAGCACATAATGATGGGCTTCCTTTTTGCCACAGCAGATGGAGTCACTTTTTAAGACACTTATATAGCAAAACAGGACCTTCTAAAAATGCAAGGCTTAGATTAACCATAATAAGCTTATATCCTTAAGGCACGCTTTGATAAAGTAATCTGGGTCTCTGATCCTCCCTAAGAAATGTGTTAATTCTCAGACTAGTTTATTATTCTACTTTAGAGAGACAGTAAATATAGCAAGTAAATAAACGAGGCCTTGACTTTGAAGTCAGATAGCCTCGGGCACATATCCCTAATCTTCCACTTGCCAGTTCTGTAAACTCAGAACAACTTCCATAACTTTTCTAAGTCTTGACTCATCTACAACATTAAATTTTTTTAAAAAGTTTAATTCCAGTGGTTGCAGAAAGAACTGAGTGCTATGAGAGTTAAACTAGGCATATTCTAAATGCTCAATAAACACTATCTATAAGCATTTTTTCTTTTGTTATTAACTTATCTTCCTTATCTTATCTTGTGAATAATACTGTTTACTATACTGGGCATAATAAGAATGATGTCCTAGAGATTTATCTCTTGTCTTTGTATACCTGGTATATTCTATATTGTCAAAAAGAAAATTACAACCCTAAAATGGAATCATTTATATAAGAACCCAAACCAAGACTTAAGATCTAACATCACTGCACTTTCATTCCCTCCACTTCCACCTCTTGGGCAGGAATATAAACTTTAACCAGTCAACATGGAGTTTCCTGGTCAGCAGTAGGAATTTTACTGAAAGACCTCCTCCATTCCCCTTAGGAGAAACACTCTGCCTAAAATAATGAACTCTTTGCTAATAATTTCCTTTTTTCCACTCCCTCTTTACTTTAAAAACTTCCCTTTTCTATAGCTCGATAGAACCCCTTTCTATTTGTTCGATGGAGCATTGCTTAACTCATGAATTGTTTAAGAAAGCCAAATCTTTTAAATTATTAATTGATTTTTTGTTCTTTAATAATATGCATTATTTCATTTTATTTTTATATTAATCTGTGAGGACTCAGTATTTGTCATTATCCCCGTCTTCCAGACTTGGAGGTTAGTTCAGAAAAACTTGGCATCTGCAGAGATAGTGGAGGTAGGAAGCACCAAGAGCCCCTCCCCAACAAGGCCATCCCCTCACTGGCAGGTGCACCAAAGTGGCTTTTGGGAACTCCAGGGTCCACTGAAGACTTGCACTCGCAGGGCAAGGCTTGAGCTGTCAACTGCAGTTAAGTTCAGTCAATAATATTTTTGAACCCATCATCAGCTAAGCATTCCTCCTGCCCAGCCCGAAGGCAAGCAACTGGGAGGGTGTTCCTGGAGCTGCTGGTGCCCAGCCTGCGTGAGCCCAACTGGGTGATGGGAAAACCAGCTTCATAGTTCTAGAGGGCTGTGTCCTCATCCCTGATGCCGCTGCTCATTATGGCGCTGTGAGCACAGAGGTGGGCAGCCACCGGTGCACTCACCTCCCCTGCACTGTGTCAAACCCCTTAATCTTTGACTGAAGCAACTTCCAGAGGATTAGAGAACTGGTGCCTCCTCTCCCCCTTTATTTTTCTCTGTTTCCTCTTTTGGGAAAAAATCAGTATTAAAATGATGTCTGGAACTCCACATATGGTTTTTACATGATTTAAGAGACTAATAGAGTTTTTAAAATTACTGTCTTAAAAGCTAGTATTACCTTTTAATATTTTAATAGTTTTTAAAATTTATTTTTGAGGGAGAGAGACAAAGTGCAAACAGGGGAGGAGCAGAGAGAGAGACACAGAATGTGAAGCAGGCTCCAGGCTCCAAGCTGTCAGCACAGAGCCCATCACGAGGCTTGAGCCGAAGTCAGAAGCTTAGTCAACTGAGCCACCTAGGTGCCCCAAAAACTAACTTTATTGTAACAGAGATTTGTAACTCTGCCTACTATTTTCTACATAATTTAAGACATTAGTGCATTCAAAACTATTAGTTTATGCTTTTGGATGTATAATGTAATTTTGCAAAATCAGTAACCGGAAGAGGCAGTTCGCAGCTGCAAAGAAGCAGAGGCTTTGTGTGTTATGTAAGTGAGGTTTGAACAAACTTAAATTAGACGGTTCTAACTTGGATATTAAATGTGCTGTCATAGCAACTACAAAGAAAACAGTTATAGAAAATGCACATTAGAAAAGGAGCAAGGGATTAAAACATATTACTACAAAAACCAGCTAAATACAAAAAAGACCAAAATGAGGGACATACAAACAACAAGACATACAGAAAACAAATACAAAATGACGGAAGTAAGTCCTGCCCCCATCAGTAATTTCTTTATATGTGAATGAATTAAACTTCCAATCAAAAAACTGAGATTGGCAAAATGGATAAAAATGAACATGATCCAATGATAAGCTGTCTAAAAGAGCATAGATACAGATAACAGAAGAAAAAAATAGAAAAGTTGAACTGATGCTAATTAAAAATAGTGCATCAAAAAAGAAATAAAAAGAAATAAAAATAAAAATGGTGCATCAACAGAATGTAACAGCACCTGCTGAGTGGAAGAAAAAAACATTTGAAACCATGTATCTGATGAGTGGTTGGCTTGCATGAGACAGAGAGGACTCCTTAAACGTAACAACAACCAAACCCTGATTCACAAAAGGTTAAAAAACTTTAATAGGCAGGGGCTCCTGGCTGGCTCAGTTGGTGGAGCATGTGACTCTTGATCTTGGGGTATAAATTCAAGTCCCATGCTGGGCATAGAAATTACTTAAAAAATTTTTTTTGAATAGATATTTCTCTAGAATAATAAGCACATGAAAAAATGTTCTATATCACTAATCATTAGGAAAATGTAAAACAAAACCTCAGTGAGGTATCGCCTCACACTCATTAGTTAGCTACTACAAATAATAATCATAATAAATGTCAGCAAGGATGTGGAAAATTTAAACCATTGTGCACTGTTGGTGGGAATGTGACATGCTCAGTAGAAAACAGGATAACCATCTTCAAAAAAATTTTTTTGAGTCCTCTCAAAAAATGATAGAATTTTCATGTGAGCAAGCAAGCTCACTTGTAAATATGCACCTAACAGAACTATAGACAAGGGCTTGAACATAAAGTATGATCTCCCTGTCACAGGTTCATAAAGGCATTATTCACAGTAATTAAAATGAGAAGGTAACCCAAGTGTCCGTTGACAGATGCATGGGTATGTAAGATGTGTTATAAATGTAGAATAGGAAAACTTTGAACCTTTAAAAGGAAGGACATTTTGACTCTTGTTTCAACACAGATGAGCCCTAAGGACATTGTGTTAAGAGAAATAAGCCAATCTCAAGAATACAAATACTGTAAGACTCAGCTTATGTGAAGTATTTAAGTAATTGGAATCGCAGGGACAGGAAGGGACTTCCAGTTCCCAGGGTCTTGGGTCAGGGAGGATGGGGGTTCTGCCTACAGTTCCTGGTTTGCTAGGTAGAAAGAATTCTGCAGATGGCAGCACAAGGACGCCAGTGTATTTCATGATGCAGGACTATGCACTGAGAAATGGCAGATGACAGATTCCATGTGATGTGTATTTTCCCATAACAGAATGCAAGGAAGAAAGGAAGAAAGGAAGGAAGGAAGGAAGGAAGGAAGGAAGGAAGGAAGGAAGGAAGGAAAAAAGGAAGAAAGAAAGAAGGAAAGAAAGAAAGAAAGAAGAAAGAAAGGAAGGAAGGAAGAAAAAAAGGAAGGAAGGAAGAAAGGAAGGAAGGAAGGAAGGATGGAAGGAAGGAAGGAAGAGAAAAAAGAGATATGGGAATGTGCAAGAATTCCTAATATAAAATTTTGGAATACAATGAGTTCTCCTTGGTGACAATGAATTTCCAGTCATTGAAAATATTCAAGGGGTGTGTGGGGGGCTCAGTTAAGCAGCTGACTTCAGCTCAGGTCATGATCTCACAGTTGGTGGGTTCAAGCCCTGCATTGGGCTCTGTTCCGGCAACTCGAGCCTGGAGCTGCTTCAGATTCTGTGTCTCCGTGTCTCTGCCTCTCCCACATTCACTCCTTGTCTCTACCTCTCTCTTTCTCTTTCAAAAATATAAATACATAAATAAATAAACATTTTAAAAAAGAAAATATTCAAGAAAAACTACTTAGAGTTGATACAGAAGCATTGTATGAGCGACTGGACAAGAGAATTATTCTCTAGCTCCTAAAAATTCTGACTTTCCTGAAGTCTAACAACCACTAAGAGGCTTTTATTTATTTTTTTTAGTTTCTTAAATTCATTTATAGTTTTATATTGTTTTAAATTTAATTCTTATAATCAGTCCTGAAGCTAATGATTTACTTTTTATCATTTTTTATTTTTTTTAATTAAATAGTTTATTACGAAGTTGGTTTCCATATAACACCCAGAGCTCTTCCCCAAAAATGCTCCCTCCATGACCATCCTTTCCCCCCTCCCTCTTCAGACCTCAGTTTGTTTTAGTTTTCAAGAGTCTCTCATGAGTTGCCTCACTCCCTCTCCCTAACTCTTCCCCCTCTCTTTCCCCTTCCCATGGTCCTTTAATGAAGGATAAAATGTCTGTCTCATCCAAGAGGCCATATAGGCCAGAAAGGCAAAACAGACCCCACTAAAAGTTAATGGTCTACTGTTTCAAGATTTAACTGCTATAAATTGCAAATATTGGTTATGGTTCTATCACAGATAATTTCTTAATGAGTATGTATGTTTGCTCAGTAATTATGCTATGCATTATTACTATATTGCATTAATTTATTCAGATATTCTGTGGACTGATGCGCCCATGTGGTTATGAATAAAATATAAGTATGTAGGCAGCAGCATTTTTACTTATACCCCAGATGGGGAGAAGTCTTTTGGGTTGCATGATAAATAAATACATGTGCTAATTGAAAGAGAAGGATAAACATGTCCTATGATATTACTTACTAGAAGGTTTTCCTTGAACAGATGAGCTGTACCCAGGTCTGAATCTTTATTGTTCGGGCCCAAAGTAGGCTGCCCCAAAATGGGCCACTTGGACACAGAGATTATGTTGAGTTCAAAAGCCATTAAAACCCAGAAGATTCAGCAAAAGCTCTTTGCTTCCCCCTCTCAAATACCTACAAAGGGTTTAGATACAGAAGCCCTTCCAAGAAAAGAGAGATGGCCATAGATAAGGACATTGTGACATGAACTAGGTGTGGTGGACCCAGAGGGACCTCACAAAGCCTGTTCTACAGAGTCCTCTCTGCCATTGTTTCCAGGTTTCTCAGCACTCATTTGTTAATCAAATATTTACTTTTTAATCTTCCTGTGAATTGCATTTTTTCTCTTTGAAGTCCAGACTTGTACCCCTTCTTGGTTCAGAATGATAAATATATACCTCATTTTGCATATATTTGGCTTTTCCAACCTCTATGGATTCCTCATACAAAATTAAATCTGATTTTCCCTGTTGATTTGTCCCATGTTAATTTGGTTCTTAGTCTAGCTAGAAGGATTTGAAGGAGACAGGAATTTCTTCCTCCCTAACAACAATTTTTAGCACAATGCTGCAAAGAAACAGTTAACATACTGACAAACACCTCCCCAGCCCTTTCTTTCATGAGTTTTATAATTTCACTGACATTGATTCCATTGTTTTATGATTCCAACATCACTATTTTATGTAGTGAGATCAACTTTTACTGTTCCTCAAATGAAAATGTAATACCAGGAAATACGTGAGAAGTTTTATCATTAATTTTAATTATTAAAGCTTTTTTCACATTAAAAATTGCAGCTGTTTTAACTTAACTTTCTTTTAATATAACTAAGCAAGCACAAAATTCAAAGACTGATATGTATTTACCTTTTGTAACTTTGTTCATTTTCGTGTTTCAGAAGCTAGATCCCAAATATTTTGCTTAACAATTTTTTATTAAAACAAATCTTAAATTATCATACCTTCTTGAAAAAACAGAATTTAAGAAACCCAAAATCTGAGAGGTGTTCTCAGGAGATATCTGAGTCCAGCTCCCTGTACAATTAGTACCAGAGTGCTAGGGAGAGAAATCCTTTCACTCTGGTCCTCAGCCAGTGCCCCCATAAATCATTTATTTCAGGGACACTTTAAATAAACCCAAACTTTTGAGATAGATTTGGATTTTGGCAGAAATCACAACTGATAACAAAAGTCTATGCCAAAATTGCCCACAAATTATCTTCCTATGATGTAAAGTTTAATTTGACTGGGGATAGAGTTTGGGTATGGCCCTACCAAAACCCCTCAGAGAAATTCAATTTCTGTTGTAAAATATCACTCATTAGAAACTCTCAGTAGCTAGCATTATCATTCTGCTGCGTTTATTTTGACCCTAGACCCCAGTTCTGAATCCCCAAATGGTGCCTTTCTTAATCTAATAACTGCTCAGAGGCAAAATGTCAGTGAGGTGCCTCTATTTTCAAAACCAGAAGCTTAACAAAATTACCTCTGTTACTGAAATCAATACTGCTTAGGCAGGGTCCACAAATTATTATTACTTGAAAAGGCTTAAAATTTGGTTTGGCTGTACTTGAAAGAATCAGTTGGGGGGGGGGGATTTTTGCAGTTTAATGAATCTTTTAGGTTTCCCTAAAATTTTCCCTTTGTAAATCTTCAGGAATAGGGTCCAGTCAATTAAATAAATATGCTTTTTTGCATAAAGAATTAGAGATATATAGAAGGCATTTACCAAATAGACTACTAAGTATGTGGAACTCTCTAAATACAAGTACTTCTAGCTTGACATAGCACAATGATCTCAGATACATTCAGTGAATATAGATTACTGCCCTTTGAAAATGTTTATTTCTTATTTAGAATAGTTATTTAGAAAAACATCTATAAGAATGTTTAGTTAAAATATTCTGTAAATACTTTAAATATTATTGTTATTTATTATTTATTTTAAACTGTTTTATGTATTTACTTTTAATTAATTTTAACAATAGTACTTTATGCAATTATTTTAAATATTAATTTCATTTAAAAATGGAAGATATGCAATTGAAGGCAACCATCACACCCCTCCCCTTCAGGTGAGCATTCAGGGTGACAGAACTGGAGACAGTAGTCTGAGCCCAGAGGGTTTAAGGTGACTTCCTGGAAGAGTATGTCAGAAGTGAGGGAACTTCAAAAGCAAAATTCTGGAAGGCAGAGAAAATTTGATACATAATCCAAGAACTAAAACCCGGAAGCAGTTCAGTACAACCAAAGGGAAAGGAAGGAGGAGGAATTAGGAATTAAAGTTTGCCTTTGATACCCACCCTGTGTACTTACTATGTCACATGTAGCACTGGAAATGCTCCCCGAATAGGTATGTGCTCAGATTGGAAGAAACCCTAGCTAACATCCATTAGTCTCCCCCAGTCACCATATGCATGAAAGACAGACTGGGATAAAACTAACTTCACGTATGGGGGTGAGGAAGGAGAGCCGTGGGGAGAGTAGGAAACATGGTGCAGCCTAGTGATGGAGACACGAAAGTTTGTGTAGCTTATTACATGCCTGGTGCTGTTCCATGAGCTTTGCAAAAATGTCATAATCTACATATTGTCATCATTCTCAGTTTCTAGATGAAGAAACAAGAGAGAAATTTTAAATAACTTGACTACAGATGCACAGCTGAGCCAGACCTTGTCAGCTGAGGCATCAGTAGTTCGGGGTTTGCTTCTGGGCTCTACCATCCATCTACCATCCACCTGCCGTGCAGTCCTGGAGAAGCACCCAACCTCACTCTTATGAACACGGGTATAACAGAGCAATCCCGAAGATTAATGAAAATACACCACCAAGTTCATGGCCCACTTGATGTGCCCTTCCTTTTCTGCCCCTCTCAGGGCTCACATCCACTTACCAACACTCATGTGAACCTGCCTGAGGAAATAGCACAAGACCTGGGAAGGCGTTCTGCCCATTAAGAGGTTATTGTCACTGTGGTGTGCTATGTGCCCAGGAGGAAAAGGCGACAGGTTTGACACCAGGTAGTAGTCTTTTCCATAGTGTGTATGTGAAACCCCATTTTTTTGTTAATTCATAGTAGTTATTTCTACTGTGACTTAAGCCTTTGGTGCCCTTGGAAACACTCTACTTTTAAAGTCATATGTGTGATGGAAGTATAGTAACATTTGTGCAGCTAGGCAATGTTGAAACAAAGAGACATTGTGATATACAAAAACAAAAAGTGAATAACCTTATTAGGCAGCTACCTGGAATCTCTCCAAAGGAAAATGTCTTTATTTGGCTAAGCTAAGGTTAAGTAAGCTTCACCAGAGAGAATCCCCAAGCAGGAGAGTGAACTTCATAAAAATGTTTGCCTCTCATTACCCAATATCCCTTTGCATTTCAAATGCTCCATCTGATCTAATTAAAGCTCCGTGAGGGAAAAGGACTAAAAAGAAAATTTAATTCAGCATGTAATTATCACTGAACTGAACACCACTTTTATCAATAAATAAATAAACTATGTATAACTTTTCAGATACTAATTGAAGAACCTGAGTTGAGTAAATAAAAAAGATACATATGTCCATATTCTCCCTACCGAAATAAAAATGTTATTCATACTATTTAATTGTATGAACATTTTCTGACTTCCTCAGAGATTATCTATCTATATCAAAATATGTATCCATAGTCATACATCAATATAAACGTTGTGCATATCTACAACCTCTCAAAATGTCCCAAGATATTTGTGAAGCCCATTATCAACACAAAGAGAATCACAGTTTAGTAGATGAATAACTAAGACAGGCCTGAATTGAAATACCCTCAAAATCCAGAATTAGACTTTATTCAAAAATCTAAATTTTAAAAATGTGTGTTCAAAATACAAGTTTATCCATAAATGAGAATAAAACAAGATACTGTGATTGAGTAAGGGACCAATCTGGTAGAGCTCAGCATTTTATTCCCTCTGATAAGAGAATTCACTGAGTGTCATCCAGAAAGTTGATTATATTCTCCAGGGAAAGAATGAAACTGCAGAAAACTGACCAATCATGAAAGAAAAGAGAGAGAACACAGTAGTTTGTTGACTGCTGTGTATGGAGTTCTAGCTAATTCAACGTATGTCATCACATAGCACAGGATAGGCTGCTGTACCTGAGAGATACTCAAATCAGTTCATTGTGTAAGCAATCAACAGCATTTTTGTCTATACCCCTCCATCAGTCACTGTGGGGGTGAATGATGAGTCTGTCCAGAAGCCACTTCCTTCTTGAAGTGAAGACAAACATTCTGGAGACTGCAATCTGTCCCCTTAGCTGTGATGACCCCTCTCAGTGAGGAAGGAAACCCTGAATGATTGCTGAGTCGGTACATTTCTTATCTTACTGAGAGGTTAGATAGCAAAGTTGACTCACACTATTACATAAAATAACTTCTAGGGCTATTATTAATTCTCAATTCTGGTTTTATATTTTGTTCTTAATGTTGTTTATGATTTTTTGATCATCAGAATGGTTAATTAGCATGTCTGTATAGCATTAAAGATCCTGGTTCCAGAAGTACAAGGAGATCTTTCCAAAAATTAGGTAATCTATCACCCCTGCCTTCATCCCAGTGAGCTATTAAATGTAAATTAACTTTTCCATTTATTAGTTCAGAAGTCTCTAGTAAGTCAACTTGAATTGTTTTTACTCCAATTAGAGTAAACAAAGCATTTATTTGTTGAACTAAATATGATATGTAAGGTCAAAATATGCCAACAAAAAATTTAAAAGTGATTTTTGTAGTGAAAATAAAAAAAATTATTGCTAATGAGAGATATCAGATTTTTGTAAATTTCTTAAACTAAGGTTTAATTAATTGCTGTGAAATGTCACAATTATCCTTAATTATATAATTAATTATATAATTAAATAATTAATTATCCTTAATTATTTATTGCATGGCGCTGAGTCAACAACAAATTCTCACATGTGTTTGAAAGATATTATGTGTATATTATTGATCAATGTATCTTAAATTTTAACTACATCTTCAGTTTAATCAAAATTAAATAAAAAGTTTATAGGATGAAAATATTTGCCTTTCGTATTCATACTGTTTAGAAACTTAAAACAATGTTTTTCTTTTCATATACTTCTTGTAAGATTTAATAGATGGAGGCAGAGACAGAGAAAAGAAAGAGACCAAGTTATGGAGCCAAGAAAGCCTTTATTGGGATCTGCGATTCCCTGGCGAGGTTCCATGACCCCAGGAGTGGGGAGTCAGGGAAGTCGCACCTGGTTTGGGAAGGGTGGGGTTTTTACGGGTGATGGGGTTCCGGGTTTGATCTTAGGAGGGCAGATTATCAAATAAGGGCATTTCAGGGATGTGGCGGGATGGAATAGGTTGCCTCCTCTATCAGGGTAATGGGAAGCTGGAGCTTCATGATTGGCTATTTTCAAACTGGTGCGGGACATTCCAGGTCTGCCCGTGAGGGTGGGGGTCATCAGTGCACGGTGGTTTTCTCCAACCCACAGCAAAATGGCTGCTTGGTTGCCTTCTTAAGGTAACTCTTACACTTCTCAATGTCCTTAATTTCATATTTGACAAAATTAAATTCTTTAGAAAAACTTATGCATGTCCTAGTTAAAAATAAGTTTATATTTTTTAATGCTTATTTTTTTTTGAGAGAGAGAGCATGCATGAAGGGGGTGGGGCAGAGAGAGAGAATTTAGCAGGGTCTAAACTGTCATCTCAGAGCCCAACACAGGACACAATCTTAAAAACAATGAAATAATGACCTGAGCCAAAATTAAGAGTCAGATGCTTAACTGATTGAGTCATTAAGGCACCTCAATAGGTTAGGACAAGCTTAAATGCTAAAATAAATCTTTCTAGAATTAAAGTTTTGAAAGTGACTTAATATATACTACTATCCTAAAGAACTAATAATAATAAGGTTATGATATTCACAAAAAAAGAAAATTCAATCTAAACAAATACCAAAAAATGCCTAGAACTAGTGCCAAATTCCTACCTTTGAATCATTATATTACTCTTGAAATTTAAATTTTTAAAAAATGTTTATTTATTTTTGAGAGAGAGAGAGAGCATGAGTGGAGGAGGAGCAGAGAGGGAGACACAGAACAAGCTCCAGGCTCTGAGGTATCAGCACAGAGCCTGATGTATGTGAGGCTCAAACCCACAAACTGTGAGATCATGACCTCAGCTGAAGTCAGACTCTTAATCTACTGAGCCATCCAGCACTCCTACTCTCAAAGTTTAATAATACTCTCTACAAGCTGAAGTCATTGATTTTTTGTGTTTGCTTGCATAATATGTTTCTGAAGCCAAAAGAGAAAGTTCAGAAAATATAAGGAAATGTGCATGGCAGATAAACCTTTTTTTTTTTTTTAAGAGAGAGAGTGAGTATGTGCATGCAAACAGGGTAGGGACAGGGGCAGAGGGAGAGAGGGAGAGAAGGAGAGTGAGTGAGAGAGAGAGAGAGGGAGAGAGAGAGAGAGAGAGAGAGAGAGAGAGAGAAAATCCCAAGCAGGATCCATGCTCTGAGGAGAGTCCAACACAAGGCTTGATCCCACAACCATGTAATCATGACCTGAGGTGAAATCAAGAGTCAGATGCTCAACTGACTGAGCCATCCAGGTGCCTCACAGATGAAACATTTTAGGGACACAAATCATGAGAGACTATTGAATACTGAAAACGAACCATGGACTGAAGGGGGAGGGGTAGAGAGGTAAGAGGGTGATGGTCGTGGTGGGGGGCACTTGTGGGGAGAAGCACTGGGTGTTATATGGAAACCAATTTGACTATAAAGTATTTTAAAAAGAGCATAAAAATAAAAATAAAAATAAAAGATAATACAGAGGAGCACCTGGGTGGCTCAGTCAGATAAGTGACTTCAGTTTAGGCCATGATCTCATGGTTTCTGAGTTCTAGCCTGCTTCAGATTCTGTGTGTTCCTCTCTCTCCGCCCCTCCCCCTTGCTACCTCTGTCTCTCTCAAAACTAAACATTTAAAAATTAAAAATAAATAAATAAATAAAAATGACAATGCTGATGGGAAAAACATTATCACATTTTATTTAACAGTTTTTAAAGTGATTTTAAATTAGTATTTTATTATAAAAGTATTAGAGTAATAGAAAACTGTCCTTATCTAAAACTTTAGGAAACTAGAATTACTGATTTGATATATGTATTTAAGTAGTAAGAAAAACCTCTAAATCGCAGATTAAACTCCTTTTAACACAACATTCCTTTGTCCCAAATTATAGTTGTTTAGTATAAATTTCTCCCCCCCACTTTATTGAGATGTAATTGACATCAAGCATTGTATAAGTTTAAAGTATACCACACAATAACTTGAGATACACATATATGATGAAATGATTACCACAGTAAGATCAGTTACATCCATCACCTCACATAATTACTTTTGTGTGTATGTGGTAGTAAGAACATTTGAGATTTACTCTCCCAGAAAACTCTAAGTATATAATATAGTATTGCTCACTGTAGTCACCATGCTGCACATTAGCTCTCCAGAAATTATTTACCTTACAACTGAAAATGTATATACTGTTTGACCAATATTTCACATTTTCCTCAGCCCTTAGCTCCTGGCTACCACCACTCTACTCTTTGTATGTATGAGTTCAGCTTTTTGAGACTCGACATATAAGTAAGATCATATGGTCTTTTTCTTTCTCTGTATCACTTATTACACTTAGCATAATGGGCTCGATGTCCACCTATTTTTTTGCAAACATCAACAAAAGGGCATACTCTTTCCTTTCAATAACCAAGGATGTTCCATTATATACATATGCCCGTATTCTTTATCCATTCATTCATTCAACTGTTAGGTTGTTTCCATGTCTTGACTCTTACGACAAATTATTAAATGCACATGGGCTACCAAAATGCAAACGGGAAGAGATAGAAAATCTGAACAGACCCATAACCAGTGAAGAAATCGAATCACTTATCAAAAATCTCCCAACAAATAAAACCCCAGGGCCGGATGGATTCCCAGGGGAATTCTACCAGACATTTAAAGCAGAGTTAACACCGATCCTTCTCAAGTTATCCCAAAAAAATAGAAATGGAAGGAAGATTTCTGGGCTTATTCTATGAAGCACATATCACTTTGATTCCTAAGCCAGACAGAGACCCCCCTCCCCCCCAAAAAAAGAGAACTACAGGTCAATATCCTTAATGAATACAGATGCAAAAATACTCAACAAGATACTAGCAAATCGAATTCAACAGCGTATAAAAAGAATTATCCATCATGATCAAGTCGGATTCATTCCCGGGTTACTAGGCTGGTTCAATATTCACAAATCAATCAATGTGATACATCACATTAACAAAAGAAAAGAAAAAACCATATGATCCTGTCGATAGATGCAGAAAAAACATTTGACAAAGTACAACATCCCTTCCTAATAAAAACCCTCAAGAAAGTTGGGATAGAAGGAACTTATCTAACAGTTTTCAAATATTTAGCATAAATCTACACAAGCAGATGACAACTGAATAAATCTAGAAATTTGTAGTAAAATTTTAAAGAAAATTTTTATTTTTATAAATTTATTATTTATTCTGAGGATTTGCCTGGTCCTCTTTCTCTCCCTGTGTTTTGTGTGTTCCTCATAAGAGATCCTAGAACATGGGCTCTTTTGAACAAATGATCTTCTGTATGATATCATTACACATGTCAGAGAGTAAATGAACGATGTAAGCACATCCAGCTCGCATATGATTCTGTTGAAAAAATTACACATATTTGTTCTTTGGTTTAGAATTTTTAAAATCATATTCAGTGTCTATTGCTGATGTTTGGAAATGCTGTGCCAAATTACTTTCTTTAATAGTAACTAGCTTTGTGAAATTTCTAGTTATATAATTATATTCTGCATGTTCTAGTTTCTTCATTTTTATAGGAAAACATCTTGCTTGCCAAGACAATTCAAAGGAAAAATTTGGATATGAGCAGGACTTAGGAGCATGCAGAACAGTGTTATTCTGCCTGGAAGTGAGTCCTGGCTCTGCTGCCCACCTACCATGTGGCTGTGGGAAATGGCCTCTCTTTAGCCTCAGTTTCCCCATAGTAACTTCTTTTAAGGTTTGTATAAAGGTTAATAAATTAAACTTATTATGTGCTTAGAATAATGTCTGGTATTATTTTAACTTTTAAGAAAATACCGGAAGTACACAGGATAAAAAAAAACAGAAACTTTTCAAGAATATTTAAGAGTTTTATGTGGTTAAGCCTTACTCAACAAATACTGAGTAATTACCATTTCTATCACCTTTATTTGTGCAAACTTTACTTTCACTGCTATATTCTAGAGGCAGGACTTTGGACAGGTTTCCTTATCATGTGTTCCCTTCAAGAATTTTATCTTTACTGTTGTACATGAAATTAGCCATAGTTCTTCCATCTTGACCCAGAGTTTACTTTCTAGGCCTGCACTTGTTGGGGGGGGGGGGGGGAACTACATGACTATCCCCAGGTACAAGAAAAGAAAAAACAAACAAGTAAAAAGACTAGGATTAATGGTCCCTGTTAATGGTTATTGATGACATAGTTGGCATACTCTGTCTTAGGGCAATAGCTATTTCTTCCAAACCCCCCTACAACCCTAAACCTTGCCTTCAGAATGACAAATGTTTTCCTGCATGCCAGGATAAGGGTCCTCTCCTTATCTCTTCATAGCCCCCTGCAATAACCACTCAATTCTGCTTCTATACCTCCTGCTTGCTTGCTCATTATAAAAAGTCCTAAGTTCTTGGACTCGGGGCCACACATCTAGAGAGTTCTGTGTTAACTCCGTGCAGTCCTGGCCAATAATAAAGCCTCCCTTAATTTGACTTCAGTGGTCTCAGTTGGTCTCCGTGTCTCTCAGCATAACATTTTGGAGGCCCCAGAGATATTTCAGAGACCCCAGGCTTCCAAATCCCTGTCCATTTTTGGGACAAAACAGATGCACCCTCCCTACCTCCTGAAGATGTCCAGGGATCAGGGGAAACACTGTTGTCTTTCTTGCCACCCCGAAAATGGCCCTGGTTAATCTGTGGGAGTCTCCTGTCTGAAACATCAGAGGTAAGTCAGTTTATCATGTGAATTCTGAGTGCACATGTGCCACTTTTGGGGGATTACAGGGAAGGCTGGACGCAGCACTACTTCCCGCCCTGGGGCACACTTCAGTCAGGCCATTCTGTAACCTGTAAACCTATTTTGTGGCCACTTCTGTACTGTACCTGTTTTGTCCTATTGTCATTGTCATTATTTTTGGTCTCATCTGTAAGAATTCTGTGGGAAGGAATGTAATAACCTGTGGTGTGAAGTGAGTGTGAATGTGCCAATCAGTCTGGCTTGCCTGGCGGGTTGAGTCCTGTGGCTCCATGGATGGGCACCCTTAAGATCCCCAAAGCCTATGGAGTCTGAATGGGAGTCTGTGATTCTGTGATGAACAGCATACAGTCTATGACATCATCAGAATAGTTTCTAATCATAAGTCACAAAGCTGATTCCACTATGGCTAAGCATCACCTAAGTTCCTTCGAGACACGGCCAGATGGGCATCTGACTGGTCTCTTCATTAGACGGGGCACCCCTAGTCCTTTTTCTGTTTGCGACACTGCCCCACAGGAACATTATGGAGTTGGAACTGGGCAAAGAAAGGATTTTTGGGAGATTATGGAATCATATGAATTATAATGGCACACTTTTGGTGTATGATGGCCTTCAGAGTAAACCTTAGGTGTCCCAACCATCAACAGCATCTGGCATGTTATCATCAGATTCCCAGATTACTCTGATCAGTTCCAATATCAACTCCTGGTTAGAGATTGCCCAATCCCAGCCGATATCAGGAGAAACCTTGAGATGGGGACCTTACTAGTCTGGCTGAGATAAAATAAGACTGAAGGGGATGCTAACTCTCTCTGTTCCTCTGCCTAGTAGATGTGAGGGCTTTTCCTTCATTCACTTCCCAAGTTAAAGGCTGTAATTGGAGCCAACTGTAGTTAGTCTACCTCAGGATGGAGACCTTAAGGAAATATTCCCATGCAGCTGCCAAAACTCATTTTGTTCCAGGGAAATTCCCTGTCTTCTCTGGACTGACATGGACTGCCTAATATTACTGGGAAGAAGAAGAAGAAGAAGAAGAAGAAGAAGAAGAAGAAGAAGAAGAAGAAGAAGAAGAAGAAGAAGAAGAAGGAGAAGGAGAAGGAGAAGGAGAAGGAGAAGGAGAAGGAGAAGGAGAAGGAGAAGGAGAAGGAGAAGGAGAAGGAGAAGGAGAAGGAGAAGGAGAAGGAGAAGAGGAAGAGGGAGAGGGAGAGGGAGAGGGAGAGGGAGAAAGAAATCAAGAGACCTGAAGTCTGCTCCTTTGCCTGAGCTGACAAAATTTAATTTAAAGCTGGGAATTCTCTTTCTCTGTCTTCTGCTGGCACCTGTCTTCTTTTGCCCTTCTTTGGGGGTGACAGGGTGGGGGTGGCCTGCATAACTGACTCTTTAAGGCCTCAGACAACATCAGCTCCTCCTCCTGCCCTAGATCTTGAGGAGCAAAGACCACCGAAGTCAGATTTCCCCACCAACTTTCCAGGTCAAAATTGTCTATAGGGAACAGAATGTCTTACATGGATTCAAGTAAAACATATTCAATGTTTAAGTTGATTTAATTTTGTTTGTTTGAGATAAACAATTTTTATCAACCTTAAAAAATAACATAAACGAACTTGTATTCTACCTGGACTTTGTAAAGGTCAAATAAGTTCCTGTTATCTCTGTTCCAATTTGTTAACAAAAGTATGACTTCAAGTAATGGTTAATTTTGTTTGTCTCATAGTTTTCATGGGTAATTGTTAAGATGGCTTTAAAAGTTCTTGGTAACCTAAAATGTTAAAGTTTTGCTTACATGATAAATTAACATTAAATTCATTGGCTATCTAATGAGATTAGAAACGAAAGCACTAATTACTAGATGTAGGTCTGTGCTTTTGACTTGCTGTAAAAAAAAAACAAGAATACTTGAAACTGTCAAAAAACATGCTTTGTGCTTAATTGGTTCATAAATTTACATCCAAAAAAATTCTGGTATAAACACCTCTCATTTGGTTACTAAGTCTTCAATTGGAGACTAAGATTTCTACCAGTTAAAATTCTACTAAGTGTACGAAAACTGTTAAAAATAAGAAAAGCAGCCCTGTATGTAAAAAAGTGGAAGATATATAAAAAAAATACAAAGTTAAAATACATAAAAGAAAAAGTAATTTTGTCCTAAATGAGACTGGTTGTTTAGAAAAAAAATGGCTTTAGGCAAAGTTTAAAACAAAAAAAGTTGTAAAAGATTCTTTGAAAAAAACTTTGTGTATTTAGGATGGACTGAGGCTAAGATAAATAAAATTTTAAAAATACACTGGTATAAGGTAAAAAATCTGCTTTCCTCTCTGTTCAGAAAACAAAGTTTTCTTGGATTGCTGGTCTGCTCTTGTCTTAAGACAATGTAAACAAAGGTTTTCTTTTTTGTCTGCCAAGAAAACCAAACCTTTAGGTTTCATCTTTATCAGGTCTTTGATTGCTTAGTTAAAACTTCTCAACGTTAAAGGAGCTAAGTTTTTCTAACTATATAATGCTATACATTCACCTTTAGGATCTTTTACTGCCACTGTGGTTAAATAAATAAAGTTTTAAGATTTGTAATAAACCCCTAATCCTATTTAGGATGTGCTTTATAACCTCCTAAGGTTTTAACAAATTTCCCAGGATTTAAATAGTAAAAAAAGTCTTTTGAGCAATTAGGCCTTTTTATTAGGATGCTAAGTTACTTAAAAGAGGAGAGTTGTACAATGGTAAACCTTAGGTTATATGGCATGGGTAAATGCTGTAACTGCCCAAACATATATACAATTCCTAAAGTTTTTAATATTTTGGTATAAGGTTATCACTTAATATTCTGATTACTGGAAGTGTTATATGTCACAGAAATAACTAAATTTCTTTGTCAATTACATCATAATGTACGCTTGTCAGATCTATAACAATGTCCATTTCTGCGATTTTGTCATTTACAATTGACCTTATTCTCCCACAAACTGTGTTTCTTCTTCAAAGACATTTACAAGAAGGACTTTTAAAACAAATACAGGTATTTTTCTTCTTTAAGATTGATACTAAAATGAGTAAATATTTCCAGAGCTAAAAAGCTACATTCAAACAGAACAAAAATTAAAAACATGGGACAAATGAACTGAGAAAGATTATAGTTTTGTGACTCTTGTTAAAAATATTGCTCATTCTCTAATGTTTGCCTATCCAGATTAAGAAAAGTTTTTCTTAAAATATCTATGATATACAGAAATGTCATAAAGTATTCATTTGTAAACTGAAGTATTTATCTTTTCTTTCTACCTACACTCTCTAAAATTCAAAATCTCCCAGGGAGTAATCTTTCTTTTATGGCAATTACAATTTTTTGCATAAATTTGATAAGAATCTGCTCATCCTGTAACAGGACACCATTAAAAATACTGGTAATTTTATCAAGGCTTTGACTGCAATGCCATATTTGAGAGTCATGCATAGACTCAGATATGCCCAGATAGCTTTAAGGAACTAAGGCTGACTTTATAAAACATGGAGCCATAAAGCCTCTTGGAAGTGTTGGCCAGACACCTTGCTTACAGAGTTCCTAGCAACCTCCCCAGACAAGTAAATAAGGTCACTTCCTGGCAGATGCAGGAACCTGCATATCTTGGGGACTTCATGAAGGGGAATTTTCCCAATTCAACAGGTATTGCAGGCCTGTCTGATGGCAAGTGCTTGGCTTGGATTCTGGCCTGGAGAGGCTACTAAAAGTTCAACCTGGAGATTCCTTATAAAAGGTCCCAGCGAAGTAAACTTGAAAAGATTCTCATGAACAATCGTTATTCTTGCCGAGTTTATATAAGTAATTAGGCCATTGTTATTAAGACTAGACTTGTGCTATAAATGCATTGGCCTCTATTTGGCAATCTCCGGAAATGAGGGTTTTTAGAGAGAAAGACTATGTTTCAACAATGCACCATTATGGATGTTAAATTCTAGTTCTGATTGTCTTTAAATGTTTGTTGTTTGCTGAAATTAGACAACTTTAGGTAATCTTCAAAAAAATTGTCACAGTATTTCATGTATACACAGTCTTATTTTCTTGTTATTCTGTGGGGATGATAATAATTAGACCCTATGGGCATATGATTATTTAAACAACAGGAAAACAGGGTGGATCTCTAAATATGCAAACCATATCCTCCATATACCTGATCGGACATTTACTAGAAAACCCACCCCATATAAACCCAGGATCTGATTTATTCAAAAATTTGGGGTCGCCCCTTTCAAAGACTTGGAGATAAACTTCACAGGTATACAACCAAGCAAAGAAGTCAGCCCTTATTAAAGTTTCAGGTATCACCTCATGGGTCCATCACTACAGAGTTAAGTAGGCCAACTCAGAAGAGCCTTTAACCTGGCAAGGTGATCCAGATCCAGTCAAACCGCTTAGACTGACCCTCAAAAAGACACTGGCCTCTGAGATCGCCAGCTGTGCTGAAGCCACACCCCACAAACTCGCTGGTCTATGCATGGCAGAAGCTTGAGAAATCGTCATTCTGATAAAATAAACTGTCCTTACACTTTGCTATCAAATTGGCAAGGGTTACCCCAGAAAGCTGGGAAAACAGAGAGAGGTTCCTGTTTGCACTCACATTCCTCATATGGATAGGATGTTCTGTTAGTATTAATTGCCTCTAATCTGGAACCCATTTGTAAAAACAGAGGCATCAGTAGTTGATCATCAGGGAATAGTAGTCTAGGCCCAGGTGCTAGGGTATGAGAGCTCAGCACAAAAACTGAACTCATTGCCTTAAGTCAGGTGCTAAGACTGGTGAAAGAAAGAACTGTTAATATCTCTATGGACAACCCGTATGCTTTTGCCATAGCACATATGCATAAGTCCTTATACAAGAGTGTGGACTCTCAACCTCTACAGGAAAAAAATATTGAAAACAAAAAAGAAATCTTAAGCTTGTGGAAGCCAACTAGCTGCCAACTAAAGTGTCAATAATCCACTACAAAGAACATCAAAAAGGCTCTTCTCCAAAGGCAGTTGGGAATCCACAAGATGACATTGCCACTTGAGAGGCTGCCCAAAAGCCAGTGGGGCCCCAAGATGTTCTCCTCACTGTCCCCATGCTGACTCTTCCACCTATGCCAAACTTTTCCAAGGAAGACATGCCAAAAAATCAACATAAGAGAGGCTACCAAGACCAGGCAGGCTGGTGGCACCTGCCTGATGAAGGAATAAGTATACCCCAAGCCCTAGGGTCACACTTTAATCCAGCAGTTCCATGGCAGCACCTACCTAGGAGCCAGAAAACTGTCAGACTTATTCCACAGACAGTTCTACATTCCACAGATTGTTAAAACAGTCCAGAGAAGTGTCATCTGCACTCGGTCCCTACAGGCTCATCCAGTACAGCCTGGCCCCTATCCACCATCTAGTAAAAGAGGCTCATCCCAGACACTCAGCACCTCCTGCATCAAGGGCATATTTTCTCAGGGACTTGGTCTATGTCAAACAGCTGTCAGCCAAATCTTTAGAACCACACTGGAAGGGACCCTACCCTCTCGTTATCACCACCCCAACTGCTGCTAAAGTGGCCAGTATCCCTGGAAGCTTCTATTAGTAAGCGTGATACACAAGTTGACTCCCTAGCTAAGGTTGTCCTCCAGAACCGGTGGGGGCTAGACGTCCTATTTTTAAAACAAAGAGGCCTTTGTGTGGCCCTGGGAGAAGCCTGTTGCTTTTATACAAACCATTCTGGAGTAATCAGATAGAGCTTGGTCCTGGTGAGAAATAACATTAAAAAAAAATTAAGACAACAGGGTGAGAGCTGGTATCGATCTCCACTGTCATGGTCCCTTTGGTTAACAACACTCCTCTCGGCTGTTGCAGGTTCCCTAGTGCTCTTACTACTGGACCTCCTATTCGGCCCATGCCTCATGAATTGGCAACTCAACATTTTATAAAAGAGAAGATAAACTTAATAAAAATAATGATCTTAAGGTCTTTCTACAGCTATCTCACCCAAAATAATGAGTCCATGATTTGACTTCTGTACCTAAAGCCAGTGGGGAATTTTGCACATGAATTTAGCCATAGTTCTTCCATCTTGATCCAGAGTTTACCTTCTAAGACTGCATTTGGGTGAGTAGGGTAGGGGAACTACGTGACTATCCCCAGGTACAAGAAAAGAAAAAATAAACAAGTAAAAAGACTAGAGTTAATGGTCCCTGTTAATGGTTATTTATGATACAACTGGCATACTCTGTCCTTGAGGTAATAACTATTTCTTCCAAACCCCCCTACAAACCCTAAAACTTGCCTTCAGAATGACAAATGTTTTCCTGCATACCAGGATAAAGTCTCTCTCCCTATCTCTTCATAACCCCCTGAAATAACCACTCAACTCTGCTTCTGTACCTTCTCCTTGTTTGCTCATTATAAAAAGCCCTAAGTTCTTTGACTCAGGGCCACACATCTAGAGAGTTCTGTGTTAACTCCGTAATAAAGACTCTCTTAATTCACCTTCAGTG
This sequence comes from Helogale parvula, assembly GCA_004023845.1. NCBI lineage: Eukaryota > Metazoa > Chordata > Mammalia > Carnivora > Herpestidae > Helogale > Helogale parvula. The sequence continues at coordinate 109,134 of PJEM01006249.1, forward strand.
GTCTCAGTTTGTCTCTGTGTCTCTCAGTGTAACATTAACATCGATTTTAATAATACCATCCTTACAGATTTGTAAATAAACAATGGAATAAAGCAAAAATACTTAAGGAAGATTTTCAAACATTGTAAATATTCTCTATATGCTAGGTAATGCTGTTAATAGAAGTCAGGCATTGAATGTATTATAAAGAAGTTTCATACTGAACACACAGATTAACCTTTAATTAGTGTTGGGGTAATTTTAAAAGTAAATAAATAAATTTGCTTTCATATCTTACACCTTATACCAAACAAGTTTTATTTTTGAAGTAAAAATCACTGCAGTACTAGAAAAAAATATAGGTGGCCATTAGTATAATTTCACAAAGGAAATTATTATGATTTGATAAGGAGAAATTTCATCTATCACTATATTATCATTATTATATCCTAGTGATATAACAGAAACTTACTTAACAATGTAACTAGGAGAAATTACACTGTTAGAGCAAGTTTGTTGTGTTTCATTACAGCCAGACTCTGTAGAAAATAATGGGAAAGAAACAGCATGTGCTGTGCTCTCACAGGATATAAAATCAGATCAAATATCCTTGAATAAAATAACTAATGGAAGTATAAAAAACAGAACATAAGATGAATGGTAAATCATGTATGATCTGCAGTCCAAATCAAATTAGAGCCAATGTTGAGGACAATTATATAAAATGTCAATGTGCAATTTTTCAGAATGATATCAGATCCATTTGGGTATGTTTCTATAGGCTTCAGCTCTTTTTTCTTAATATTAAAAGTTAAAATTCTCGTGTTTTTCAAGAAAAGAAATTATTCATTTTCAATGAATTATATATTTTCTATATAAAATTTTACCAATTTTAATATATATTGTTTCTCAGTTTTATTTTTTAACCTCCACATTTTTGGAGGTTTTCCAGACTTTTTCCTGTGGTTAATTTCAAGTTTCATAGCATTGTGATCTGAAAGTGTGCATGGTATGATCTCTATTCGTTTATACTTATGGAGGGCTGTTTTAGGCCCCAGTATGTGATCAATCTTGGAGAATGTGCCATGTGCACTCGAGAAGAAGGTGAATTTCTTATCTTCAGGATGCAGAGTTCTAAACATATCTATCAGTTCCATCTGTTCCAATGTGTCGTTCAGGTCCATTGTTTCCTTAGTGATTTTCTGTTTGGTTGATCTATCCATTGCTGGCAGTGGAGTATTAAAGTCCCCTGCAATTAGCACATTTTTGTCAATAAGATTGTGTCTTTCTATGATTAATTGTTTTATGTATTTGGGTGCTCCCAAATTTGGTGCATAGATGTTGGGAGCCGTCGAGTTTTGCCTGCCTCAGGCAAGGATATATCACTCTCCAGGGAGTGACCAAGAAAAACAAGATTTACATCTGGAGGCTAGGAGAGTGCATTTCCTGGTCCAGATTTTGGAGACTGTCCTACTGAGCCAGAAGAAAAAACCAAGGTGAACAAAAGATCAAAACCGCATTTTGGTGCTTCTTTGGTGCTGTGTCTGGAGTTTCAGTTTCGCTTTTCCCTTTTCTCTAATATTAATTTGACTCTGTTACATGGCAACCAACCTGGGTCAGTTCCCCGCCCCAAATCCTATATAAGAGTGAATTATTTTCTAAATAAAAGAGAGAGGCTTGATCGGATTCCGTGTGCTGTCTTCACTCTCTGTGTGCCCTTTCCTGCCCTTTCTCTCCCTCCCTCAGGAAAATAACCCACGAGGATTTTCCACCCTGCTGGTTGGGGCAGACGAGACAGGTGCCACCGAACACCAGGGACAAGCGCGCCAGGACCTGGCTTCGGCCAAGACACATAGATATTTATAATTGTTAGCTCTTCCTGATGGAGAGATCCTGTAATTATTATATAATGTCCTTCTTCATCTTTTGTCACTGCCTTTACTTTAAAGTCCAGTTTGTCTGATATAAGGATTGCTACTCCAGCTCTCTTTTGGCTTCCAGTCGCATGATAGATATTTCTCCGTCTCTTTACTTTCAACCTGAAGGTGTCTTCTGATCGAAAATGAGTCTCTTGTAAACAACAAATAGATAGGTTTTGTTTTTTTAATCCATTCTGCTACCCTGTGTCGTTTGGTTGGAGAATTCAGTCCATTTACATTCAGTGTTATTATTGAGAAATGTGGGTTTAGAGTCATTGTGTTCTCCCTAGAATTCATGTTTATAGTGGTGTCTCTGGTACTTTGTATTCTTTGCAACATTTCCCTTATAGAGTCTTTCTTAGGATTTCCTGTAGGGCTGCTTTGATGGTCATGAATTTTCTCAGTTTTTGTTTATTTGGGAACACGTTTATCTCTCCTTGTGTTTTGAATGACAGGCTTGCTGGATAAAGGATTCTTGGCTGCATATTTTTTCTATTCATCACATTGAAGATTTCCTGCCATTCCTCCCTGGCCTGCCAGGTTTCATTAGATAGGTCTGTAACCAGTCTGATAGGTTTCCCTTTGTATGTGAGGGCCCTTTTCTCCCTAACTGCTTTCAGAATTCTCTCCTTATCTTTATATTTTGCCAGTTTCACTATGATATGTCGTGCTGAAGGCCGATTCATGTTACGTCTTAAGGGGTTTCTTTGTGCCTCTTGAATTTGAATGTCATTTCTTTTCCCATATTTGGGAAATTCTCAGTTATAATTTGGTCTAGTATCCCTTCAGGCCCTTTCTCTCTCTCTTCCTCTTTAGGAATTCCTATGATACGGATGTTATTCCACTTGATTGTGTCACTCAGGTCTTGAATTCTCCTTTCCTGCTCCTGGATTAATTTCTCTCTCTTTTTTACAGCTTCCTCTTTAGCTATAACTATATCTTCTAATTCACCTATTCTTCTCTCTGCTTCCTCAATCCTTGAGGTGGCTGCCTCCAGTTTGTTATTCACCTTACCTATAGCCTTTTTTAACTCATCAGTTGATCCTTTGATGCTTTTCTCAACCCCAGAGATTAATTTTATGACAAGTTTTTTAAATTCTTGATCCGGTATGTTGTCTAGATCTGTCTTGAGCAGTTCTGTGGCTGTGACTTCCTCTTGGAGGGTTTTCAGGGGAGAGTTCCTTCGTTTTGTCATTTTTGCTAGTTTTCTGTCTCTTTTCACCTTTACAAAGCTCATTGTGCACTGTGTACCTGTTAATATTTCTCTGTTAAAGGAGGCTTATTGACTGCCGAGGGCCTGTCTTTTCAGGAAATATACTTTTAATGGTGTCTCTCAGTTTCTCTTGTTGTGCCTTTGAATATTTTCTTTCCCTACTCAGCAATATTTGGGACTAGCTTTCATGCACACTTTGGCTTGTTTCTTGGTGTAGCCCTAAGAAGGAGAACAGACACACACAGAGGGAACAGTAACACACAAATGCACAGACAAATCAAACAAACAAACACATTAACAGGGGGAAAGAAAATAAAGAGAATGGAGAGGAAAGAGACGAAAAGAAGAGAAGAAGAAAAGAAAAAGAAAAATAAAAAAAAAATTTTTTAAAAGAAAGGGGGTCAGAGACAACAAAGGACAGTGGACAGTCTAAAATCGTATGACCAGTTGAGGGGAGAGGTAGGGGTGAGATATAGGAGACTATATCTGGATTTCAAGAAGGTAAAGAAGAAAAAAAAAGGGAAAAAGGAGAAAGGAAAATAAGGAGTAAAAATTTTAAAAAATTTAAGTAAGAAAAAGTAATAATAATAAAAATACGTACAGAAAAAGGCGAAAAGAAAAAAAATGAAGAAAAAAAGAAAAAAATTATTAAAAAGGCAAAAAAACCCCCAAAACAACAACAACTAAAAAAAAACAAACAAATAAACAAAACAGCAGCTCCCCCTCGTGGATAGGCCTGGTTTGATGTGATAGGTCTTGAGGGCTGCTCTCAGAGGCTCTGCCTTGGTGTCAGCAGAGATTAGATAGGCGTCACACCAAGCTCTGCTGAACTATGAACTGTAGGCCACTCTAATGAGTCCAATCTCCTTTTGCCGTGGTTGAGCCGAGTTGTATTTTCCAGGCCCGCCTTGGTTCAAAGTTCCAGTCCATGCACGTTTGTGCTACCACAGATGAGATGTTTTTGTTTTGGTTGCTGGCTTCTTAGGGGGAGGAATCAATTTGTCTTGACTCAGGCTGGGATTTAGGCTGCTCCTGCCTGGGGTGAGATGTGCAGCAGGAGGTGATGTGCGCGCGCACCGTCACAGACCCAAACCCCGATGGGGATCCCGTTAGCGTTGGGGGAGGAATGAGGGCATAGCTGTTGCCAGAGGTGGTGCCGGGAGCTGCTGGAAATGAGCTGGGAGCTCCTGCAGCCTGTGTGTGCGCACCCAGGTCTCCACCGCTGCCAACTCTTTGCTGGGATCGCGCAGAGGTGGGGGCTATTTTTTCCCTGTTGGCACCCAGGATTCAGGGTTCACACGGCCAATGCTGGGGGCGCGATGCGCCGTGGAAATGAGGTGCGTGCTCCCACTCCCAAAACCGAGGTCGAAGTGAGCACCCCTGACACCACCACTGCAGTGGTTGCCGACTCCTTGCCAAGATGGCGCTGGGCTGGAAGCTGTTCCTTCCCATGTGCCACCTGGGTTCGGGATTTAGGCTACCCAGCAGTTATCTATGGAGTGAGCTTCTCTCTCCAAGCACGGTTAAGCATTCTTTACCTCTTCCCCAGAGACAGTACTATGAGCGTGTTCAGTCTCTCTGTCTCTTCCCTTTGTCTCTCGAGCTCCGTGGGCTTGCCCCGCGTTGGGCTGGAGCTCCTGCCTCCCCTGCCCATCCCGGGCTGGCCCATTTTCCAATCTCCCCAGTTCGCACTCACTCACTCAGGTATCTTTGAGGTTGTCTTCTTTCTGGATTCTGTATTTTCTCCTTCCGCTCTTGCAGATGAGAGTAATGTCCTTCTCAGTTCGATTGATGGGGCAGACAAAGTTTACAGAGCTCCCTTCCTCTCCGCCATCTTGGATCCTCCTCAGTGGGTTATAAAAAACATTTTTAATGAAATACAATAGTAAACATCACATAAATTAGGTAAATATATCTCTGAATCTTTCATTTTTCAGTTGTGTGTATGTATTTTAAACATGGAGTTAATTCCCAACAATTAGATCCCTATGATTTTTAGGTATGTATTAACTCAAGCCAACAAAGATTTAAAAGTGTGATCACTGTATCTAATATAATGATATCTAACTTTTTTCTATTGCATACTCTTTCCTGCTTTGTCAAAAATTAATTGGCCAAACATTTGTGGGCCTAGTTCTGGGTTCTCTATTCCATTCCATTGGTCTATGTGTCTGTTTTTGTGCCAATACCATACTGTCTTGATGATGACAGCTTTGTAGTACAGGTTGAAGTCTGGGATTGTGATGCCTCCCATTTTGGTTCTTTTCTTCAATATAACTTTCGCTATTTGGGATCTTTTGTGGTTCCATATGAATTGGAAGATAGTTTGTTCTAGCTTTGAGAAGAATGTTGGTGCAATTTTGATGGGGATTGCATTGAATGTGTAGATTGCTTTGGGTAGTAATGACATTTTCACAATGTTTATTCTTCCGATCCATGAACAGGGAATGTTTTTCCATTTCTTGATGTCTTCTTCAATCTCTTTCATAAGTTTTCTATAGTTTTCATCATATAGGTCT